>JAWDEX010182792.1:0-13820 GCA_035221805.1 Trichilia hirta | reverse complement strand
TCTCTTAGTAAAATGGTAAAAGGGACAAGAATAAATAAAATAAAACAAAGGAGAAAGAAAAATTAACTAAGACGGCGTAATATTTTTTATATTCTCTCTTCTCCTAATTAAATATTTTTAACTAATAGAAAGGCTAAGACGGCGGAATATTTTTAATATTCTCCCTTCTCTTAGCTCAACATTTTTAAAAAACTAAGATGGCGAAATATTTTTAATATTCTCCCTTCTCTTAGTAAAAATTATAAATAAAGGTAAATTTTAAAAATTAAGTTCAAGATCAATTTTTTTGATAACCTTTTTTACAAAAGTTGTAGAATGCCTAACACCTTTCCTACACTTAATCAACCCTCTAGACTTATAATCTAATTATTTTTTTAAGTGATCTATCCTACCATTATTTGAATAAATGGCGGCTCTATTTTTAATTTAAAATTTGGACGACATCAACAAAAGGACATTGAAAGACTTGTCCAAAATTGTAGAAGAAAAAAAAGTACAAAACAACTTTTGATGCATATGCAATTAAACTTCACGATGACGAGTCAAATTTTTCTCTAATTAATCTATTGTTTATATATGAATTCAATGAGTAGATTTTAAATTTGGGTTGCATTTATCGTTGTCCTTATAAGACTGATTTTTTAATTTTAAATAGTTTGAATGTGAAATTATTTGTATGAACAATGACAACGCTAGTAAAATAACATGAATAAATTCAATTCAACTAAAGAATCATGATAAATCAACTAAAATTTTAATAGATGTTCTACTAAAGTTGAAAAAGAATCTTATCTTTTTTAAAGTTTAATATATACCAAAGTTTAAAAAAATCTCATCTTTTTGCGAAATCCAAAGGCTACATTACATCGATACCAGAATGCCATTTGCAAACCGCACAAAAGGGGTAAATACAAGTGAGTAGGTAGGCAGTTCCAGTGAACTAATGTACCCAACAAAAAATTAATTAATTAAGGTTATCCCAAATGTAGAAAATCTTGTGCAGATAGCGAGACCTGCTATAATGCACATCTTTTTAGTCTTAGCCCACACCTTATCCTTGAGTTCGCTTGGTCATCAACTGCATTCTCTTCTTTGTTTATAAATAGCTTCTCCTCGATCTCTCTCCCCATTTTCACAACAGAGTAAAGTCTTTGCTTGAGCTATAAAGAAAATATTAGTACATATGAATAATTCATAATAAAGCGCAATCATATGCAGCCAAGAATTCCAAAACACGACCCTCTTAATGATATTCTAGCTCCTTCATCCTTAAACGACTACTGTTCGAAGCATTGAAGCATCAAACACAATCAACCAAATTACTTATAGATAGAAATACATTCCCCAAATAGGCATGTCCATATGAAAAATGGTCTATAATCACATAATCATATGTGTACGAGGAAGACAATTGTGCATTCCAGACCATCCATAATCCAAAAATTTTTAAATGATGTATTAATTATTTATATTTTAGATGTATTTCAATTTCAAAATTATAAAAAAATCTACTAAAATTGTTTTTAAAAAAATATAGCTTCACATGTGAGGATAATTTTATGACAAAATTTAGTTTAGGGGGAGAGAGTGATATATAAAGAAGAAATTTATTCACTTCAAGTAGCAAATTTGTGAATAAGAAAAAGGCATATATGTGTAATTTTATAAGTTTTTGGAGGATCTTTAGATAATTAAGAAAACTTATATCAGCCATTAAGACCATAATGACCTATGGATTAAAATTACCAAACTATGTCACTAAATATTAATTCTTAAAATAGCAGGGACTCCTACGAACTATGAATGTAATAAATGTGACCTCAAGAAGATTACAGTGGGTTCCCCTCGAATGCAATTAATTATGTTGCGATTGTTGTTGGTTGGGTGCTTCGTTGACGTTGAGCCACGTCTTGTCTATTTATGCAGCTGTTGAGTTGAATGGTAATCACCAATTCATGAACATGCTAATGGAATCTCCTTTCTCTTTCTCTAAAATTGTTATTAAATTATTAAATAAACAAAAACAGTTTTTTTGTCTCGTATTTTTAAATACATTCATCAAAATAATAATAATAAAAAAAAAAAAAATCTGGGGAAGATCCATCGAACTAGTAAACCCTCTCTTCAAGACTACTACTAGCTTCATTTTATTGTTTGACTTATTTTGAAATATTTTATTGAACATGTTGTCACCATTTGTATTTTCAATTATAATTTTTAAAAGAATATAAAATATATAATACTACGAGTTGTAACAATTTTAATTCAAAATTTTAAATATTAAATATTATTAAAAATATATATATAAATTTTATTAAAAAATAATATTAGTAAATATTTTTTTAACTTTACTTTAAAACACAACAAAAAATATTAAAATTTAAAGAAATCTATAGACTTTTTTGCATAAAAAATAATGTTGGTTTTTACCATAGGGAGAGAGGGGGTGGCTCGGCTGGGCTATAGCTGAACCGAGTTTTGGAAAGAAAAATTAAAAATCTTATAACCAAAAAAATTATGATAATGATTTTATTTAGCTTAGCTGATAAAGATAAAAATTAAAATTTTTACTTCATTTTTCATTTTTGAAAAATGAAATTGTCTCATAATTAAATTTTTTTTCTTCTTCAGTCTAATTAATATTGTTTTATTTTTTTATTAAAATTCTTTCTTGTATTTTTTTTAACAAAATTTTCCTTTCCTCAACTGGGAAAAGATTCATTCCATTGAAAAAATCAAAAGGTTACTGTTGGTTTTTTTCCCCTTACAGCTGCTGGCATTAGACAATTCTGCAGTGAAGACGAAGAAGAAGAAGAATTTATGGATTCTTCAAAGCATTGCATACAGTTTTGTTTGCTAGGGTTAGGTAGTAGCTGTGGTTGTCATGAGATAAGCAAAGTACAAAATCATCAATAGTTTAAGAATCTGTGCTTAATTTAATTAATAAAGACCCTGATAATGCGGATGAAAAAGCTACCAGTTTCCACGTAGAATTCCTGGAGATCGGAGAAATTAATTAATGCAATTAAATTCCTCTTTATTATTTTCTTATATTAAAAAATATTATTTTATCCTAAGTGGAATCGCCTCATTTATTTACTAAATTGACATTTTTTTATTCCATTCAACCACCGTTCAAAACCCCCATACTCGTCATATCATATGGACTCAACCATCTATTGCGTTCGTAGAAATTTAGCTGAGAAATAGTTTTCATTATTTTGGCATTACTCGATTTTTTTTTTTTTTTTTTGTATTGAAAGAGACTTCTCCTAGTGAGGGTGTTGCATGAATTACGATTATGGGATGATTTAAACTTAATTAATAATTAACTGTCTTGTGATGAGTGTATATTTTTATTTAATCATAATTAAAATTTATTTTTTATTCAACAATCATTAAATATATAATGTGATAAACTTCTTTTGAACATTTTCTCTCTAATTTTTTGTTTGTTCGTTGGAAAAAATGACCATATTTTCTAAGCAAATTTCAATTATGTTTGTCCTCCACGTTTTGATTCTAATCATTATCTAAATAATTAAAAAAAATTATATTATATTTTCTTTTGGCACCCACATTGAAATGTGTATAAAGAGAAGTGGGTTTGAGAAGTAAAATAAGTAAATAAATAAATAAAACGTTTTTGTTTTAAGCTCTACTAGCAATCACAATACTTGAAGCTCACTTTTTTTTAGCACAAATGAGGTTGGATTAGAGGGTGAGAAATTTTTTTTTTTAAAAAATAAATTATTTATCTCAAATTAATAATTAGAAAATACCAAAATAGAAAATCAACAATTAAGATATCAAAATAATTATTATCATGAATTTTTTCAATTTTAATTAAAGAAAATAAATCCTCATAGAAATGAGATAATATTATAAAATAATTATTTAATAAAAATATATTACGCCAAGAAGTAGTTATTATCATTGAGACTTACCTTATATGAGAATACTGGGCAATCCTCATTTATTGGTATATTGGAATATACTCAATCAAATAGAAGCCGGCATTTAAAACCAAAATCCATCAAATGTAATTAATACAAACTGAAATTAATAACACGATTAAGTTTTAATATTTTGTTTAGATCAATTTCAGTTTTAAAATTTAGAAACTAATTACATTCAATTCGACTAAAGTTTTAGAGTTTAGAAATCAAATTGATTTGATAAACCGAAATTAAAAAATAAAATTTTTTATTATTATCAATTTTCTCCCCTATAATATAAAATAATTTTATATATATAATAAAAATTAAAATATAATACGCATACCTCTCCTCTATCTTAAAATTATTTTTTAAAACTATATTATATTTTTATATACGATAATAAAATTTAAAATTTTATATAATAAAAAATTAAGTAAATATTAAATATTTAAAAAAAATTCATGACCCCACTTCTATCTTGTAAATAACTCAAAAACATAACTTATTATCCACAAAATATTAAATTTTACCTCATTATTTTTATTCTAATCCACATTATTATTCTAAATCGGGTGATGGTCAAGCTAAATTTCAACCCTCCCACTCGAACTTTACTCATTTATAATAGCATCTTTTTGTTATTTTATTTGTTCTTAATTTTCAAAGTATAACAGCTAAAATATTTAATAAACGCTAACAAAGATCTCAGTTGGAATTAAAGGATTTATGATTCATCTTTACGGAGCAGCAAAAACTAAAACTAGTTGGATGTCTTAAATGGGGAGGTGGCTTGAGGGAATATTGGCATAAATACCGGAAAAAATTTGCTGCAATATATATATCACTAACTCAATACAAAAAACACATTCCAAGCAATCGAATGGCAAAGGCCTTAAACCATACAAAAAATACTGGAAAAACAGATGTCAAGCTTCTTGTCCCTTGGGCGATGAATCTTCTGAAACTGGGATGAACCACTTGTTCATGCGGTTCTGAGCTATAGTTACCTACAGAGATGTACATCAACTTTAAGACAGAACAAGAAAAAGGGCTCTCTTATTTCAGTGGAATATATCATTTAGCATCGAAGAACATCAACGAAATAAAGCCAAACAGAAAAACAAAATACCTGTTTATCCCAGTCAGTTCTCCAGGTGATAATAATAAGAACTAAAGTTTGAGCAAATGTTCCAATCAACATTCCACTCCAAATGCCCTACAGACAGATCCCGATAAGAATATAAAACATAACTTCTTATGCAACAATTTGTATTACATGCCTAAGAATTTCAAATATAAATGACATGCTGCAAAGAAATCAGTCTTTTACAACGAAATTTTGATGCACTTGCAATGAACAAGATCAGAAACAGTTAGTTGTAAGGTATCTGCATTATAAGCATGTTTGGTAATGGACTATTGTGGACACACAGCTTCTTTAATTCTGAAACTACTGTGTGACAAATGTTAAATGTCAAAATATTATTGGATTCTACTAAAAGTTGGTATTATCATATACCTGTCACAACTTTACTTCCGAATTCAAGTGGAAGTCAGCTATACCAATGATTTGAGCCATTTCAGTTTACCAAACTATATCTTGCGACTAGAGAAACATTGCTACAAAGTCTAAAATACAAATATAAATCTTGAGAATGAGGAAAATAACTCACTTTGACTTCCATATGGGTGAAATAACCAAGTGCAACTCCAGTAGGAATCCCAATCAGATAGTAGCATCCTATGTTGACATATGCTACAATACTCTGCCACCCAGCTCCAACAGCAACTCCTGTTCAAGCATAATTTTTGGTTACATTTTTACCTCAAACAAATTCTTCTGAGACAAATTACAACTCCTGGATAAAGAGATTAGTTATAACTACTTCATAATCATCAAAAGAGACTAACAAGAAAGGGAAGCATTACCGGAGAGTACAGGTTGGATACTATTCAAAAGTATAGAGAAAGCGAGCAGTGGTGATAAATTGCCAACTGCTTCAGCCACCACTTCACTTTCAGTGAAAACGTATGCTAAGCGTCCTCTTAAGAATAGAAAAATCAGAAATAGTACAAATCCAATGGCGAATGATGTAAGAACTGTCATCACAATAGAAAATTTTGCAGCACTTGCGCTTCCTCTTCCGAGCTCATTTGACACCCTAACACTGAAAATTATCCAACCAAAACAAGGAACAAATTTTGGTCAAAGCACCATATTTTTTAAGGGTATAGGAATAATCCATATAAGCAATTTTCAATAGAATTAAGTTTTGAGGAAAAATAATGTTAAGATTAAAACAAGTCATAATTGCTACAAAGATACAGAGATGATTACTGATTATATGGAATTGTATCTTAATTTCACGCAAGAAGAGGACTAGAAACATTGGTTAAAAGCAGAAATGATGGCTTTAATCAAATTTTCACTTATCAGTACTTTTAGCCCAAAACAGTTCAGGGCGAAATTTGAGTCTTTTTAGGATCATTTATGTGATTAGGTACCAACTAATATGTATTTCAAAGAGACAAAGAATGTAATACCTTGCTGCAGCCAAGAAACCAAGTGATATCATCATTTCAAGCCCATTGACATTCAGGCTGTCAACAAGGATATGCTTGAGTCAATTACGTAGATGACAAAAACTTGGAAACAGATAGGAAACCAGGCAAAATTTAGAAAATTGAAAAAAAAAAAAAAAAATGAAGACAGGGAGAGGAATCAGTGAATCTAAATACCAGATAGCAAGAGCATCAATGGAAACCTCAGCGTTCTTCATATTTCCAGTCAAAAGAACCAAGATTGTGTTGTACCAGAGCTCGAGACTGTCAACAACATAATGCTAACTCAATAAATTTGGGTCACATGAAGATAAATTCTACATTGGCATTATTATATTCTAAGACCACAAATAAGTACACTGAAGCAGAGATTTCCAATATTTCAAACCCTTCTCCACCTTCACATCAATTAATAGTCTAATACCCATTTTAGACAATTACAATTTGTACAATGGCCAAATTTTCGTAGCCAAAACGTTTACTCAAAGCTGGAATCAGGCGAGAAAGTTACCAAAGCATGGCACCAGATGACAATGAAAGCTTTATTGATGGCCAGAGGTCCTTGAAAGCAGCAACTGAGAAACCCTTCCACGTTTCACGGCACCATCCACCTGTAACAAACATAAATTGACCCAGATTTGGTATCCAATATGCCAAAATTGTTGACATCATTGCTCCCGGGACTCCAAACTGGTATTTGACAGTCAAAAGCCATGAAAGAAGAAGGTGAATGGCCAATGTAATTGCAGCCAAGTAAGAGATGATCACATTCTTGCTCTGTGCTTGCAAGAACATCTGGCAAGTAAAGGATACAATGAAGGCGAATGTCACAGGGATTAGCCAAAGAGAAATAGTTCCTGCCACTTCTGCAATATCTTGTTCCTGCCCCAAAGCCCTCAGGATTGGAGTAGTAAAGATAAACAGAGGAAGAAGAAGGATTGTGCAAGAAGTTAAGACTATCCAGGATCTCTGAAGATAAATTCCCAGCATATGGTACTGTCCCGCACCATAAGCTTGCCCACATAATGTTTCCAATGCACTAGCCATGCCCAACTGCACATTCAAATTTAAAATTATCAAGACAAAAAAATTTAAGTAACTAAACTTTCATTTCCTAGGCTGATGTTTCCACTGGAAGGTTAAATCCTTGCATATAATATCATTTGCTTCTAGATGCTGGAAGGTGATAAGAAGTTATCAAATATCATAAAAATTCTGAATAACAATGAACAAGAAACTATCTTAGGTTCAGCTAATTGGCATCTTCTAGAGTTTTCTTGTCACATTATGGTACTCAAATTGTAAGCGCTATTAAACCACGCAAAGATTGGTTAAAAAAATCAGTGGTGACAGGCAATTGAATGGTGTAAGGTCAAATGTCCTTTTTATACTGCCTGTTACACCTCACATTAACAAAGAAGATTTAGAAGTCTGGCTGCCAGCAAAGTCTACTAAATACACTTCTCCTTCCCCTTGGGTAAATCTGAAGTAGGGACACCCAAGTGGTGCGATTTGCAAAAGAATTTTCTTTTCCTCATTTGCCTTCCCGTGTTGCTTAACCATTCAGGACATTGTTACTACCAAGCAAAGAAGTCCAAAGGACCATACCAAAAGTCTTACTCATATGTCAAGCAATGAAGCCGATAATCACAACACTGAACAGAACATGAGCTATAATACATTTCTTACTGTGAATTTTTTACTTAAAATAACACTGAGACAACCAAAGACTAAACCACTACAGTAATCAATACCAAAACAAAGTCTTGACTCTCTAAATGCCAACTCAGGAGGAAATTAACTGCGAATGCTTACCAGAATTCCATTTGCAAACCGCAAGAGAACAGTAAACACAAGCGAGTAGGCAGCTAGTTCGGTTGAACCAATGTGCCCAATAAATGCCTGACTAACTACGTTTATCCCAAATGAGGAAAATCTTGTGAAAATAGCAGGACCTGCTACAACCCACATCTTTTTGGTCTCAGCCCATACCTTGTCCTTGAGTTTTACTTGTTCATCAACTACATTTTCTTGTTTGTCTCTCAATAGCTTCTCTTCGATCTCTTTTCCCATTTTCATAGACAGAATATAGGCTTTCTTGTGCTGTCAATGGTCATATAAGTTACACGAAAATATTAGCAGCTATGCATTATTCACAATAGAGTACAATCATCTGCAGAAAAAACAGCAAAACTGAATTCCAAACCAGCACAGCACTTCACCAAATTACACAATCAACCAAATTAAAATAGAGTCCAAGGGTGTTCATTCAAGTATTAAACATAATCAACCAAAGTACATATAGATAAAAATACTCCACCAAACAGGCATGTCAAAGGCATTCAGATTTTCATCTAAATCGCAACAATATCATCTATATTTCCTAGATGTATATATATAGTTTGGGAAACTACTTAAAATGAACAAAGTATTTTTAAACAAAAAATACCATTTCAATTAAGAATATCAAACCACATAGAAAGAGTTATGCTTAGAGCATATCACAACAACCATTACTAATGCAGTAATGTCAATATTTCAACAACAAAAAGATAAATGTACTGTCAATATTTACAGCAGGCGTTAATCAATTCTTATCATATGCATCTTTTAATCCTAATTTCAAGTTTTAGAAAGAAACTGGTGAAATGAAATGTGAACGATGCCGCCTGCATGCCCCGTGAACCATGTGGAATTCAGCTTAAAGGTGTAAAAGTATACCAGATTTGTGGTTTTCTAAATGAAATGGTTGTTATTGTACCACAGTCAACAAAAACTGGTTAAAATGAGAAAGCCGTGAAACCAATAGTGCATCTACAAAATGATATAAATGTCAAGAAACTATTTCAAGAGATCTGTTGGCAATATTATCAAAACCCACAACAAACCGCCAGCATTAAAATCTCAGCGAGTGCTGAAAATCTGCAGAATGATAAACTTGCATACCAAACTTTTTTTCCCTTAACTAGTCGCAATTATTTGGGATTTTCATACCCAGTTTTGCTAACAAAATAGCATATTGGTGGCCATTAGAAATGAGAATTCAAGTGATTTCAAAAAATAAAAGAAAATCCAAGTACGGGAATTGCATTCAACAATAAATGGCACAATCAATGGGAACATCTGGCATAAGAAAAAGAAGTAAACGGGAAATTTTGTAAGCCATAACTCTACTTAATCCAACCAAGTATGGTAATTATTTTCAACAATAAACATGACAATTAATAATCCAATGAACTAGCATAAGAAAGATCAATTAAAAAACCATCAATCCACTTAAAAATCATGTCAAATCCTTAATCCGAAACTTAACCAGCTTCCCTTCATACCAGAAGGGACAAAAAACTGGATACAAAATGACCATCACTGTAAGATATGAAGTAGTCAAAGATTCTCCTTCCAATCAACAGATTTTTCAAAAATAAAAAATTAAAAAATCTTTTAATTAGAACTCCAGCAAAAGCACATTCAGGTAAAAATAAAACAATAGAAGAAAGTGAACATGCAAACAATCTTTGCAGAATAAAAAAATAAATGGATATATACATATATACACCTGAGAAGAAGAAGAAGTCTGACAGGAAAGAGCAATAGAGGGAGACCCAGATGAAGAAGAGCAAAGCCAAAGAATAACTTTCAGCGTCAGAGGCAATTCTTTCTCCACGGAATAATAAGATAAAATTGAGAAAATACCGAAGGTGCAATGTAAACATATGAACCGACTACATGCAGGACACGATAGCAGAGAACACTATATAAATGCCTTGGTCTTAAGCAGATAAATATCGTAAGGAAAAAGTTACGGTGCATTCAGCAGTAGAAAAAGGTATTATGATTCTCATTATAATTCCTTAAATTTTTCCTGCACTTTTTTAAAAGCATGGAGAGTTGGAACCAAAAAGGAAGAAAATTATGATGAACAAAAAGAAGAGAGTAAAGAATATATGGTACAACTTAACGTACCATATCAAAACTTATTTGCAGTGGAATTAGGTGAAACCATTGGATTTGGTAAGCCCACGTAAGTTCATTCAAGTTGCCACCGCATTAAAATATGAGATTGGGTTGGGCTGTGTATATTATTATATTGTTAATTTTAATTTTAAAATTAAATAAAAATAATAAATCAATTACTAATATGAAATTAGATTGGATTGTGTATATTATTATATTATTAACATTAATTTTAAAATAAAATAAATAATTAATCAGTAGCCTATTCTTCAATTAATTAAAAAATAATACTTTCAATAAAATAATAAGTATTATAATTATCTAATTTTTACTATTATAATATATTTTTATTTATAAATTTATTTTATAGTTTATTATTATTTTATATTTTTTTCTCATATGCAAGGTTGAAATAAAATTATCTCAATTTCGTGATTATATTGCCTGCAAATAGGGACTTACATTACGCTCGCTGTGATCACTTTTTCGATATTTCTAATTTTTAATATAGTGTTTTTATACATAAAAATTATATTTCATATTATTTAATTATAACAATTTTATATTTAAAAATATACTGAATATTAAATTTTTAAAAATATTTAAAAGTTTCTGTTTTGAGAAAAATTATAATTTATTTTAAAAATAATTTTCTAAATAAAAAAATTATTTTTGGCTTCTGAAATCAATTTTTTTTAAATACTCAAAGTAAAACATGTTTCCACTATTTTTTGTTTTAAAAATGCGATAAATCAGTCAATGAATTTTTTATTGAGAGACGTAATGATCTTTGTTTTGTCTACTTTTCGTTTCAAGACTTACTTCGTTTGCCTTTTATTATAATACAGAAAAAATAAAATAAAATAAAATATAAAATATATTTTATTTTATTAAGATCTTATTAATTTACAACTCTGTGATACATTGAATAATTATACTGTATATACTTATACAACCGTGTAATTATACAGTTTTTATAATTATACAATTATATTTAATTATAACTATATAATTATACAATATCATATTTAATAATATATTGTATAAACACAAGTTTAACTATAAAATTAATTATTTTAAATATAAAAATAGTATAAAATAAATTTTAGTTACTAATAAATTATTAAAATTAAAATATATATATTATAATTTAATAAATTTTTTATATATATTATATAAATTATATATATTTAAAATATATATTATATATAATAAATACATAATAAATATTCAAAATATTTACTCAAAATATGTAATATTGTAGAATCCCATCTAAACTTAAAAATTATAAGGTATTAGTGTAAGTAAATAATTGGTGTATCGATTAAGAAAAAAATAAATATAAATGAGCGAGGGTTATTTTAGTATTTTGGGTATGATTATTGTTACAGTACTAAAATTTGGATCGATTGACACCAAATGAAAGCTTGTAACATGTAGGGCATCATGTCACAAACGGTACTTAAATCGAATAAGTATTGAAGAAATTATGATTTTTTATACTAAATGTGTAATATCGCAAATTAATTTTTAAAGCAATTCACCTATGGTAGAATCGTTTTTTACAAATTTTGATATCGAATAGAAGCTCATGATATGTAAAGTCCAATGCCACAAACAACACTCAATTTAGATAAAAAATGATAAAATTATGATATTTTTGTGAAATCTCAAAAATGAATCAAGAGTTAAAAAACTTGAACCTATTACAAAGACGGATCGCGAAATGTAGGTTGGGATATAGAATGGGGCAAAAAATAACAATTTTTGCCTGAAATAATAAAATTTTTTAAAATGACAATTTTGCACTTGTGTTTATATATTTATATAGGTGGCTTTGCTTTCACTTGGGCAAGGAGAGAAGAGAGAGGAGAGGAGAGGAGAGAGAGAAACTAGAGAGAGAAAGTTTAGTTGGCCATAATTTAATGTAAACACGTCAAATTGATATATTGTTTGCGCCATCAAACTCATGTCGACGAGAGAAATCAGATTTTAGCCACCAACTATCGAAAATATTATCAAAACAGTGTCTGTGGGTGCACTATAGCTTGTTAAAAAATTAATATTTTTCTGTATTTCAGCTCCTTAAATCAAAAATTTTACTTCTTCAAAGTTGTATAACCTCTTGATGAGTAGTTTCTCACTGTAAAATCTAATTTTTCATGAGTTTAAATGGTAAATAGACCATAGTTTGTGATGTGATAAATTTAGTTAGATAGTTTAAAGATTTTTAAAGATTGGTGATGAATGATTATATTAAATTGTTATACGAGTGTATGACATTGATTGCTTGTAATATAGGATATATTAGAAAAAAAAATATTTGAAAAGATTAAGGTTAGAAACACTTGCACACCAAGTGTTCAACGAGATGTCTAAGTGAACGTAAGTGCTGCATTTTATAAATTTAATAACTAGAAATATTACTAGCCATAATGTAATGTATAATATGATGAATGACTTATGAAATGAATATCATGAAATATATGAAATTATTTAAATCATCGGAAGGTATATAGGTTGCAAACCAAGTGTTTGATAAAATTTATAAGTGAGGTATTAATTGATTTATTAATGATCAATGACTTGAAAAGCTTTAAAGAGTGAGTTATGGAGTTGATGAACCATTGTATTGATGTATATATGTATATTTAAGTCTAGGAGGGTAACTGTGACTTTGACAAGCATATAGATCGCAATTCAAGTGTTCAATGAATTTAAGATCGGACTTAGATTAGAATATCAACGAAATCATGTAAGTATTTCACACGATAATTACCATATGTTTATATATATACATACATATATATGTATGCATTTGTATTAGAATACGATAATATGTATTTTTGTTACGATAAATGTATAAGATAATAGTTCCCATACATATGTCTAAATAAATGCATACATTTTTGATGTGTTGATACTTATATGAGTTTATAAGAACATATATTCATATATATAGATATGTATGTGTGTGTGTGTGTGTGTGTGTGTGTATGTGTGTAAAGGCATACATACATGATTGTATGTTTCCATGAATATGTTTATACATAATTTTATATGTATGTAAGTATAGATAAGTATATATGTAGATAAACATAGACATATGTGGGTATATATATAAATAGATAGATAGATAGATAAATGAAATTATAAATATGTAGATATATTTTTAGCACAAAAATAGCTACATGATATATGTTAATAAGTATATGTGATTATGTAAATATGTTCATATGTTATAATAGATAAGATTATACTTGTATATATGGGGGGGTTGACGTCGTCCAAAATTTGACGTAAAGAAAAATTTAAAAATGAAGTCGTCATTTATCCAAATAACGGTGGAATAGATCACCTAAA
>JAWDEX010182781.1:0-13820 GCA_035221805.1 Trichilia hirta | reverse complement strand
CACTGCTCAAACTTGTTTGCGTAGCTTTTTTGAGCAGGTATATGAGTTATTTATTGTCCTCTAATGTTTGAAATGATTTTGACGTGTAAATTGTTTATAGTTTTGTTTGGAACTATTGCAGATCGGTCTTGCTGCCAATCTACAAAACCAGCCACGCAGAGAACTGCAGTATATGAATATGAAGACATGCATGCCCATTGAAGAGCAAGCTTGTAGGACGCTTACTCCTTTTGCCTTCAATGCTTTTCAACATGAATTGGTGCTTGCTATGCAGTACGCTGCATCTGAGATGACAAATGGGTCATATCTTGTACAACATTTCAAGAAGATGGATGGAGAACGTCTTGTTGTATGGATACCAGAAGATGAGCAGATTCACTGTTCTTGTAAGGAATTTGAGTCCTCAGGATCATTATGCAGACACGCTTTTCGTGTTTTCATTGCCAAGAACTACTTTCAACTTCCTGAAAAATATTTTTTAAGTAGATGGAGGCGAGAAAGCTCTTTAGGCTTTTTCTATGATCATGATACTCAACATAACAATGACGAATGGCTTCAAGAGTTTCACTCTCTTACTGAAACTCTATTTGCAGAATCATCAATTACAAAAGAGAGATCTGATTATATTCGCAAAGAACTAACAAAAGAGTTTACAAGGCTTCTTAACGAGGTTAGAGATATGCCAGAGAGCGATGGGATTGCTATTGATTTTACTCTTTCGCCAACTAATTAATTACTGAGTGATGGAAACTATGATGGAAGCAAATAAATAGCTTGTCACTGATTGATGAAAAAGAATTAGGTGGTTAAATGAAAATGTTATAAGGCATTGCTAACAGAGCCTGAATGACTGTACATTCTCATTGTCAACTCACAAGCCAATGCAGGTATCCACTGAGACGACCTAATTGGAAGGAATAGCCATTTGCCTTCTTCTAAGGTGTTTTACTTTGTAAATTTCTGTATGAATTCTTCTTAATTTCTAGGTATGTTTCAAGATCAATGGAGAGATGTAGTGAGTTTAATTCATTATGATCTTGCCCTTTCAACTTTACTAGCTTGATTAAGTGCTTGTTTGATGTTGTGACATATAATAATGACTTGTCACGAAACAATTCATTCGTGCATTCTTTCTCTTATCATTTTAGTTCATATGGAGAACCTAAACTTTGTGGTCAAAAGTTAGGTGTGCAAAAGAATGTTCAAAAGTAATAATATTTTACTCTTTTTGCTACGACCGGTAGATTCTAGTATGAAGTCACCATTAGATTTTCTGTTCTAAAATGAACTTATTTGAGATTTAATTTGTTTCCCCGCCAAATTTCATTGTTCTTTGACATGTGTTACCATTGATTATTCACTAATCCATTTATTATGTTCTGAAGACAAACTTTTATTTTGCATAGTGGACTGTGACTGGTGTTTCTATTAAAACTCAATACAGATTTCAATTTTTAACAACAATTGATTGCATAGTTGTGGCTATAATGATGCTCAAAGTAACATGTGGAGGATCATTTAGACCATTAATAAATGGATGATCATAGTTCCAAATTCCCCCTCAATATTGCCAATAACAATTTAGTATCTGTTTTAGCTATAACCTATTGCTTCAATGATGGAATTTTTTATGGATTGATATGCTACAAGTGTTCTTGTGATGATGAGTAGCAAACTGTAAAATATTCTTGCATATATAAGACAAAACAAATTCTTAGAAAAACATTTGCCAGTTGAGTCTCTATGTGCATTCATTATTTTACAGGTTTTGTTCCAAATGAGCTACAGGAAACAAATTTGTGGATCGACAACTTGGCCCTTGACTTGGTAATGGCCATTATTATTTCTCTGAGTTTTTTTGCTCCATAATTCTTGAACTTTTGCCAACTATGCCATTTAGCATAAATTATGCATATGCAGGAATAAAAAATTGAATGGAAGCAAGGTGTACAAAATTGGATTGTCATCTTCCAGTCAAGCAAGTGGTTAGCTTTCATCCACTTGAATAATTTTTACAGTCCTCAATTCCTTTTTTTTCTCTCTGGTCCCGCATTCTGTTGTGATCATATGAAACTCTTGAGTTTCCCCCAATTGTACTATAAGAATTACACCAACTTTTTCATGATAGAATATTATTCTTTTTAAGTGATTGTTAAAACTTTTCCATTGTTGCATTATTGACATTAATTTGATTATCACCATTTGTAGACAGGATGGAACTCTTTTCTCCAACTTGCGGTACTTGCCTTTCTAGATCTCTGCCCACGTAACTCTCTGCATCTTTTCAGGTATGAATCAATTTGACATCATTCACTCTTCATTATTCATTCAGAAAAGTGTCCCTCTTCAGGAAAGGATCATGACCACAGCCCGTGTCCCTCATATTTGCATAAAAAATATTCGTAAAAGGAAAACAAATAATGAATAGCTGCAAAATTCTAGCTAAATATGTGTGAAGAACCTCATCGAGTGGTCAGTTTTCGTTCTGTACAAAGTGGTAGATGACAAACCGCAATACTTACCTGTTTTCAAGAAATATCAACTTTTAGAACTGCATTATGCTACTGCAATTGATATTTTGAATCTTTTTGGTTTTCATAATCATGTATATAAATCTTAAACGAGCTTTTGTTCTTTTTTTCTCCCCCAATGTCTAAACTCAAGAAACCTGGGATGGAAACATTTCTTGCTTTCCATAGAAGATCACTGAGAAAAAGTAAATTTGCTATGAATTGCATTATGAGCAATGACTTTTTGGTGTTCATGATAAATTGGTGTTTGGCTGCAAGGAAATGAAAACAGGTGGAAAGTTGGGTGAAGATTAAAGATGTATTAATCTAGTTTAAGTGCTTAATCATGTGATTAGGGCATAATCGTGCTGCTGGAAATTTGCGTTGTGTTTTAGAATCTCGTTCTCTTTTAATATTCCCTGTGCATTCATATCTTTCGTGGGTCTAACAAAATCATTTATTTATTTATTTGCTTTCTGATCTTAGGTTAAGATTGATTCTCATTAATCATGAATCCATGATATCTTTGAATTGGTTTGAGGAGTTATGGCCCTCCATTTTTCAATTAGAATTACACGCGGAAAAAATATCAAACTTGTTAATGTTTATCAACCACACATTAATTTATAATAAAGAACTAGTATTTCTTATTATTAAAAATCATCAGAAGCTATTAAATGCCGATGTTGCTCTTTTTAAAATCTCTCGGTAAATCTGAGCTATTCAATAGTGATTTATATTATAATAATTAAAAATCACAATATTTTAATAATAAATTTATATTTAAATTTGTTCACAAGCTTCTTTTTAATTTTAAATAATTTATTAACTTGAGGTGGCAACCAGGGTTATTATATTGTATTCCAGTTATATTAAATAAAAATATAATATATTTTGATTTAGTTGGGACTTTTTTTTTTTTTTTTTTAATAATCACATTATTTTTTTTTTCTAAAACAATTAAGAAGCTAAATTCATTGAAAAAAAGAAAGAAATGAACCAAACACAATATATATGGGTCAAAGGGATAGTAATCATATTATCCATTTAACAATTTTTTTTAAAAAATAATTGTTAATGGTATAGTATTTTTATTATTTATTTAATAATTATATAATTTTTAGTCAATTTAAACACCTAGCGTTCCAAATTGCCACCCCAAATTATAGGTAACCAACATTTGCTAATACTGTTTAAGCAAATTAATCTATTCTGTAACTATCAAACAAACTTTTTAATATAATTTAATCGGTGTCTATTAATTACTTAATGTCATATGCTTATTATAATATTAAAATCGAACAAACTAAGCAACTTGTCGTGTTTTGATACGTACACTCGCCCTTTCTAGTAATTTCCACAAAATTCAAGTCATGAATCCTCTAAAATCGCGCGTATAATCAATCTGTTCTTTCTGATGTTTAAGAAAATTGAGTCATGGAAACTCAATTTTCGGCAAAATAACAGTAAAAGGAAGCTTAATTTGATACCCATTAGGCAAATTACAAAGCAACAACACTGAAAAGTGCTTTCAAATGAAGCTAAAACATGAGAGGCAGATTGGCATTTGTTTTAGAATAATGTACATGGAAATAATTACACTGCAATAAGCTGTTGTTGAGCATCAATCCTGATTTCTTCTTTCATTTTTCTTATAAACTCTTCGATTTTCCCATTTAGTTCTTCTGTACTCGGTTCATTTACTGATACTGCTGCTTCTGCTTCTGCATTATCATCCTCTTGTGTTACTACGGATTCATTATCTTCTGCTTCAGCTTCCTCCATGAAAACACCACTTTCTCTTTCTTTCCCTTCTCCAAATGGATATCCTTTTTCTTCTGCTTGATGGGGTTCAACATTATGAACTTCCTCTGCAACTACGTTATCAACTGATAATGAAGAAGCGACAAAAGCAGAAGCTGATGATGATGATGAAGAAGTACTTGTGCAAGAAACCGATCTTTTCGCGGGAATAGCAAGGATTCCATTACAGATAAGGAACATATATTTTCTCTCGAGAGTGTGAGTGAAGAATGAGAAAAGAATGGTGGAGAAGTAGAAGTTGAATGAATGAGGGAAGAAAGAAAATCCTGAAGAGTAGCAGAGAATCAATGAAAATATGGAGACTGAGAGAACAAGTTGAAAAGTCCTTTTAAGAAAGTGATTCTTGTGGAAGTAGAAGTACTTGCCAAAAGCTTGGAGCTCTTGTTGCTCATTATAGAATACATCCATCGTGGCTGTGATCTTCTTGATGTGTAAATGTGCGTTGAATATGAAAAAACAACTTCTGCGAGAAGTGATTCTACGGAAAGGGTTTTGAATTTGCTTTCCGGATACTTCGGGAATGAACAAGAAGGCATTGCAATCTCTTTATATACCAGCCCTTGAATTGTTAGAGCTTCATGGGCATTTAGTGAAATTACCGATATAGCCGAGGTGATTGGATTATGGTCACAAAATCAAATCATGCAAGTAGAAGACGCTTAAAAAAAAAAAGTGCCTCCTTTGATGAGCAACTTGTGTTTCTTCAACCTTTTTGTAATTAAATATATAAAGCTTATGAAACTAGAAACTATAAGATTATTTACAAAAATTTAGATAATTATAAGAATATAACTATTATAACTATGTATGGTGACTAAATTTTTCTTGACATTTAAATCTTATGTTAAAATTTTCAACTTTCAAAACCATACTTACAAATTTCTTAAATGATTAAACTATGATACAAAAATTAAAGAATTTAAAAAAAAAAAAATTTGATGAAACATGTAAAATTACAATAATGAAAAAATTTATAAATTCTATTTAATAAAATTTCGACATTCACACTTTAAAAATTATAAAAGTGAATTTAAGATACTAAGCCATATCATTTGCATCATACAGATGTTAATGTGGAACTAAGAGTAGGAACTCTCTATCAAAAATGAGAACATTTCCTTTCAATGTAACACAACTATACTTTATAGTCATGGTGTTGTAATCATGATCATTTGAAACAGATTATATCTTTTTATTAGGGTTGAGGTCAGGCAGGTTCATGAAACCTGAACCGAACCTAAAAGAAATTAAAATTTTCAAATTTAGGCTTAGACCCATTTGAAGAAATTTTAAGAATCAATCCAAATGAAATAGGATAAAAAAGTTCAAATAATACTAATTTTAAATTAATAATACCAAATTAAATAAAATAGTAATATTTTTCTATTTTATATTAAAACTGATCCAACTTATAGTTATTGAGTATTTTTTTCACCCCTAATTTTTGTTAAGGGTCAGACTCGCGTACTATAATTGTATAATGTATTCTCAATATCACAACTATTAAATTACTTAAAATGCAACTGAACAATTCATATATAAAATAAAAATTTTCTCTTTAAAATAAGTATAAGTTAAATAGTTAATATTGTATCAAAATTGTAACACAATCTCTTTAATTAATCAGAAAATTTTGAATGCACCCATGACCATAAACGTATTATATTATTAAATTTCATAAGTTGACACATTCACAGTCGATACTTTGTTGAATTAATTACATGACCATGTACATAAAAGTTAAAATTTTGTTCATGCGGAGCATTCTTTGCACTGTATAAATACTTGATTGACACGCGACTCAATCCTTTGAGAAGTTTCTGGTTGTCACCACAATCAATGCAACGTTAATTATACGGTAAAGGGAGACACCTATTCAATTTCAAATTGACTTTGGTTGTTTTCATTCTTGACCCTACGAATTTATTATTTATGGGCTCCACTCATGAATATAAAAATTGAGGGAACCCAGCAGAGTTTATATCCATTGTTTGTTGAATTTCATATATATATATATACTCCCTTCATTTAAGTTTTCAAACTTAAATTTAAACAAAAAATTTTAATTATTAATTTTCACAATTTAAAAGTAAATATGAATCCTAAGTTGTCATTATTAAATTCAATTTTATAACTTTAAATATCATCCATTGAATTATATAAATTTAATAATTAGAATTTTGTAACTTAATTTAAATGAAAATTTTAAATTAAAAGTATCTAACTTTATCTATCTATCATGAGAATAACCTTACTTTATTAAAATAAGAATTAATCTAATGGTTATCATTTCATTGTCTTTTATAAAATCATTTTAATTATGTTGATTGAAAATGTATTACTTATCCAAAATATAATAAAATATAAGTTATTATATCAGTCTAATAACTATTATTATGATATTTTTATTTTAATAAAGTAAGTAAGTTTTTGTTAGAGAAAAATTCTCTCTCATTCTCTATGAGTCAAGTTTTTTAATTTAAAATTTTGACTTAAATATAGAAATAAATTTTTATTTTTAAATTTGTATAATTTAATGATTGAGATTTAAATTGAAGAAGTAGCATTTAAAGTAAGTTATATTGATGCACAACTCATTGGACATTGTCTTAAGAAACCTTATTTTAGTTTTTTACCTTGTTTTAATTGAATTCTTGCACATGAAATTGGAATGACTTTGCATGTCAAATAATGTTAGAAAAAAGTAACAAAAACAATTTGATTTAATTATAATGTTTTCTTGAAATATACAATTTGTTGTCTCTGCACTATTTCTACACGTATCCTTCAGTTATGGCTTTTGTCTACAATCATTATTCCTTATTAGAAGCAATTATTTGTATTTTGTTGGACGAAGTAACATCCATTTCAAGCAATCTCAAATTAATGAAATTTAAATAATATTACGAATGCACAATTTTGTATACAAATTTATATAATAATTAATGTGATATATTTATATATATTATTACAATGAATTTTATATGACTTATTTTTATATTTATTATATAAAAAAAAATACATGATAATAATATAATATTATCACATTAAATTATATAATTGAATTTGTATATTTATATTGAAATCAAGTGTATATGATTATATATTACTTGAATGAGGTTAATTTGTGACAAGATCCTTAAGACCCTCACCAATAGTAATAAATATACTGAAATTTAATGGTTTGTTGTATAAGATTTCTTTTATTAATATTAAAAATTACATTAATTTTTATTATTTAAAGAAATAGTAATGGAAAAATCAATTGAAAGAAATTTTACAGAAATTTCTGCGGTTGTTATTGTCGTTAACTTCACCGCTTGCAGGATTCAAATTGCTTGAATATTAATTCAAAAATCGAAAAGCAATTTTCTTCTTCTGCTTCACAGAAGAACTTTAATCTAATCTCAATAATCAGAAACATGTTTGTAAGGTTAGAACAAAACCCTGGAACTGAAATTTATATTATAAGTAGTAAGGAAAACATATATGCATAAGCATATACATATAGAGATAATTAATACACAGAAAACACTTCCAGGCAACATTTTCTCACAAATATATGCTCCATTCTGAATCTCTCATATTTCAAATTCCAGGATCTTCTAGAGCATTTCCGGGATTTAGAAAGAGCTAGAAATCAATATTGACCGGGCCATAGGAATGCTCCCATTGCATACTTTCTCTTCTCGTCAAGATTTCCCCGGAAACACAGCCCGTATTCCTGAAGAAGCATGTCGAGTTTCCATTCCTCCATTTTTTCATAGTCTGCTTTGGAATAACGGGGATAATGAAGAGGGATTTGAAACCCAGAAGAAAAAGAAGAAGAACAAGAACAAGAAATATCATAGGGTTTGATCATATTTTCAGACTTACTGACAACCTTTGCATGGTCACTTTGGTACCCTACAACACTCTTACACTCAATTTTGTTGTCGTTTTGATACCCTAAAACATTACAAGCTGTGTGAAGAACCCATCTCAAAGCCATCTTGTTCTCTCTCTCTCTCTCTCTCTCTGATTTCTCAAGCTTGAAAGTTTATGTGGGTTGCAGGTAATTATATACACTTCATGTAGCGACAAAACTTTCAGATTTATATGAATTAAGCAACAATTAATAACCAAAAGAATTTTATACAATATTTCAATTTAATAATAAAATTATAAAAATATCAATGAATATTACTTGAATTAGGAGTGTTATCTTTGAAATGGGGCATATGGAATACTGCGATAGGCCAATAGAATTTGTAGAGTGGTTATTAGTCTAGTTTCGTGTATGTATATGCGACATCAGTGGGTGCATAATTGAGTTGCGTACATCTTTAACCCACGGCCCCTCTCCCCCCTCCCCTCCCCCTCCTCCCTCCCTTCAATAATGACTAGTGGCGATAGATCGGGATAATAACATTTGAGTTCTTGAGTTTTCATATTTTGACAAAGACAGATGTGGACATAAAAATTTGTTCATTTACAGTAAAAAGTCCTTAATTTCTATTGAAATGATTGAATAGGAATAACTTTTAGTGTTAAGTCGCACACTCTAAGCGTTCGATTGGTCCGTATAACCTCCGTTTTTCTTTTTTTCAAGTCATTTGATTATAACAAGAGAAGTGTTTATGTACCATTAACGAAATTATTTTGCTGTTGAGAAGATCAAATTTAATAGAAGAACCTTTTGACCTTTTTTAAACATTAATTTATTTAAGATAAATTATACGATATTTACTCAAATATGGTCATACTAACTAACAAATCAACAATATTTTCTATTAAACTCAAAAAATTACAATCAAAATATTATACCAAAAGACCCTAACATTGTGATTGTCAAAACTCACTATTAAAAACGGTAATATAGTCATTTCAAGATGAATTAAGGATCCATTTGATGTAAAATTGGAAAGTGATATCTTTACTTGTAAAAACACAGAACAACAAAACCTAAATGTTATTCTCAATTTATATTTTTAGATTAATTTCTTGTTTTTGATCGATATGGCTAAAAATAAATGGGAATTTAGTAGTATTGGACAAATCTGTGCATCTGGGTGATGAAAAAAAAATTAAATTGCATTCTTGGTTAGAAGATAAGATAACAAGAGCTACCTAGGATAGCATATTAATTAATAATGGGGTTGTTTCAACCACCCTAAAGGATAATGATAAGGAATGCTAGGGCCAACACCATCATCGGCCAATGCATTCTCCACCTTAGAAAACGATCAAATTTTGGGAGTTTTTCTTCAATCAAAAATTTGAATTGTATAATTTTAAACTATATCATGTACTTGGATATAACTAATAATCCTAAAGATACAAAAGTCTTTTTTTATATATAAATTAACGTGATAAAATTATATTATATTGTAATATATTTTGTATATATAATTCATTAATTTTCTAAAATTATGAGATATGTGATAAGTATATAATACTGTCACGTCCTCAAGGGGTGTAGCCTAGTGGTAGGGCACGATGTAACGGCTGTTTAGCACTTGTTCCGTATTCGATTCTCAGGATTGCATTCTTTGAAAGAGTTTGGGACAGTTGGAGTTTTATCCTGTACTTGGTACTATTAGTGTGTGGTTCCTATACATGCGTTTTCATTGACACAAGACGGACGCCATGTGATCTGCGGACACGTACCTAAAAGATAGGTGCCTGGTCCCGTGTACAACTGGACACTGCAGTGATGACTGAGTACAGAAGTTTTCTCGTCATCCAAAAAAAAGAAAGTATAATACCGTCACATTAATTTTTACAAAACATAATTGATTGTTTTGAATTTATATCTATAATATATTAAAGTCTATATGGATCGAATGAAAATGATACGATTCAAGATACTTAAATATAATATAAAGCAAATGTTTATTTTCACAATAATTAGTAAAAAATCTGCCTTAAAAATATAAATACTTAAATATAATATAAACCAAAAATTTATTTTCACAATAATTAGTAAAAAATCTGCCTTAAAAATATAAATTTTAAGACAATACGAGGAGAAAAAGAGAGGTGAGGACCCAGTGCCACTAAGGGGCTCCTCGAACAGGACTATTCATATGAAGAACATTTCAATTGTATTATTATGCATGAAACTTAGATAATTAATGCATAATGTATGGGCAATTTCTGTTAGATTTATATCCTTTCTACGATGCCAAGACACTTCTAATTAAAATGACAACAAACGATCCCTTCATCACTAAATCTAATGTTCTCAATTAATTCCCTGAAATAAATGGAGTGGTTTACTTAAAAGAAAAGTTTTTATCATGAATTAACTTAATTTTGGATATTTAATTTACTTTTATATATCTTTTAATAATGCAAGATGGGAATATGTATCGAACACGTTTTGCAAGATAATAACTTTTACACTTAAAATCATTTTTAAAAATTTCTTACAATTTAAAATTATGTATCGTGTGTTTATATACGCTTGATTATTTGGGTCCAAGATAATTACTTTCATTCACAAGAATCAAGGCAAAGTGGAAAAAAAAAATACTCCCAATTCAATTTTTTCAAATAAAAATCAATATTAGAATTGAAAATCTAAAGTATAATTAATAAAATCAAATCGCATATATCTTTTTTTTTTCTTTTAAGAAATGATAATTTCATAGACAAAAAATATCAAAATGATTTCATTATATTTAACTATAATATCATATGTACTTAATACCTTTTTCTATCATATAAATGAATCTTATTAAATTCGCACCACATGTGTGCACGTACTCGATGGACTGTAACACGCCCCTCAGTTGAATTTAATTTAATTGAAAGGTCAAATTGTTAATAATTCAGTCTCTAATAAGCCTTATCACTGCCAAGATCAAACCCATTAATGGTACATGGGTCGAGGTGTGAGCAATGCCCGACATACTGCCCATATTTGGATGAGATTGCGGTCCTAAATTGCCTTAGTTATAACAACCAAATTTAATATCTTTGGGTTAGTGGGGTTGCACCTTCTACCCTCGTATGGCTTTCCTTCACAAATTCATATTGATCCAAGAACCAAGTTTTTCCCTTCTTCTTGTCAAAATATCATTTATTTCATAATTTTTTAAGTGTTTTTTTGACATTTCTTTTCTAATATTAATGTTCAATATAAGAAAAAATTAGTACAAGAATTATATTGCTGTCACATTTCATCGAATTATATTTTTTTGCCCTTGTATAAATATAAATTATAATATATAATACTGTTATATAGTTTTGTACAAATAAATTTGTATGGAAGTGTATATATTTGCAGTATTCAAAAATTAGAATATTATACCTTCAAGAGTGTATTCTATACAGTCACAATGTTTCGTACAAATTAATTTTGTCTTAAATTTAATAGTCTTAAATATATAATAATGTGAAATTGAAAATATATATTTTTTCATAACACGAACATAGTCAGTGGGTCAATGCTATATAATTTTTATATCTTTTATATTTTCACGAGATAAATGAAAATTCACGTGAGTAAAAAAAGGTTGCATAAAAAGATAACTTTGCCGTTTAGCATATATGAAAAAATTTTGTATACATGTCTAGTATTATTAAAATTATAATTAAGATCTTATACTTATCTAAATTTACTTAATTTTAAAATTTTTTTGATAAATGTATATTTTTATTTATATAAAATTAAAATTTATTTTTTATTATATTGTATATATTAATAATCAATTACACGTGTATATTTGTTGAAGTAAAAGTTTAGTTAAATATCATATCCTAATTCTTAAAATTTATATCAATTCTGAAGTTGGACCTGACACTTGATGTTCTATATATAGTCGACGAAAACTAGCACAGAATAAAATTAAGAGCACATTCTTGAATGAAGAAAACAAATTAAATTGAGGTAGGTTCAGCCTTGGAGCATGCATGGAAGGTAATTAACCGGGGTTCACAGGGACGATCGACAGACAAGTCAGTAAATTACGCCGCTTGAAAGAATTAAAGCCAGCATTGATTTTCTGCTTTTGCGGCTCTTCTTTCCGGGCATTTCTTTCTTTTCTTTTTCATTTTTTCTGACCCATCTTTTTCGGCATTTAGTTTTCTCTGATGACTTTTTCTCGGGAAAACTTGAGGTAAAACTGCAACATATTTAGTTCATATCAAACACAATGAGCAGATTCTAATTCAGGGGACAAAAGTAACCTAATTTGAAAAAAGAAAATCGGTGCTGCTGATTTGCCCCAAAGCTATCTCAATTTCTTGCTGGGTTTATTAAAAGTTGTTTTTTCAAATAATTATATCTTTATATCATGTCTTTCAACTCAATAATATATAACCCCATGTACTTTCCAGTTCATCTTCACTTATTATAATCCTTTCTTTGAAAAGAATGGTAAACAATGCAATTCTTTTTCCTCTAAAGCAACTAAGCAAAGCAAGCATTCTTTAATTAGTATCAATGTTTTGGAAATAGATGTGTCTTACTTTTCCTAAGCCATCAATAGTGTTTGTTACTTCCCATGCAATTTACCCTAGTTAATTAAATCTAATGAATTTATTATTTTGGATTTAATTAGGTTATATGTTAATATAGAATGTTTGTAAAAAAAATTCATGACTAGCAATTTGGTCCTAATACAGTAGAATTGACATCTCTTTCAGCTTATCTTAGTAATGAGTCAAAAAAAGCACATGACCAGATTGATGAGTTTAGATAAAATGGACCATCAACTGCTAGAAAAACATTGAAAATCATTCCATACGTGAACAAAATACCAAAAAAGGAGGAATGATGTAATAACATGCTCCCATTAAAACACAGTGCTATAAATAAGTTAGAGCTTCCCTTAGATTTCACGTCCTTTTTCAAATTAGAGTTTGCTTTGTTGCAGCTGGTTAATGGCTTTGTTATATGTCTTTGCTGCATTTTGCTCTTGTTGCCATTTGTCTTTCAATCACAATGAACTCTTTGTTCATCTCTTTGTTTGCAGGTGATCAGTTTGGACAGTGTATAGTTAGGCTAATAATGAGAGAAGTGCTGAAACAGGGAAACCTCCAGGATTACAGAAGACTTCGTGTGGTCTTTGTGGCCATTGTTTTCGCCATTGTTCTAGTTTTGTTATCCGGTAGATCTCATCTTTTTCTCTATTGAGTATATGTCAGGCGTCTACCCTTATCATAGAGATCTGCACCTAACTTGGAAGAGATCTGTCAAATAATAGGAGAAATCTACCCATACATATATAGATATTGGGCGTTTTAATTCATAACTATTGTGAAATAAAATTACTAATGATGACGTGAAAATATAGGTGATATGCTTTTAGATACAAGCAACGTGATACAGCCATTGCTTTTTTTCTTTTTTTTTTTTTCCCTCCCGTTGTGTTCCAAGAGCTTGATACAAATTCAAACAGTTTCATCTTCTCGTATTATGCGTCCTTGTCATTCCTCTATTGGATATACTTTAAAGTGGAGGCGTCTTAGTATATAGAAGAGATGACCATGCATGCA
>JAWDEX010182752.1:0-13826 GCA_035221805.1 Trichilia hirta | reverse complement strand
AACAAATAAGGAGACCTTCTCTCGATCTCTACCATAATAATAAATTCATCACCTCTAATATTTTAAAATATAATAAATAAATCATATTAAGTGTCAAAAATAGTTTTTATAAAATTAAAAAAGAATCAAAATCAAATCTACTCACTATATTAAGATAAAATCCCTAAGCTCAAGTAGCTTCAGGTGGCAGCGGTGACGGTGGACCTCGAGATGAATCTATCATAAAAAAAAGTTATATACAATTAAATTGTAATTCAATTAAGGTCATTAATAAAAGAACAAGAATTTTTAAAATTCTACAATCTATATACAAATTATAGCCTTTATTCTAGAGACACTTAAATAGAAACTTTGCAATTTAATTTATATCACTTTCTCTACTTTACTTGCTTGCTCATAGTAATATTAAAGGCTCTACTGTATTACATTGGAGATAGGGCAAGGTCTAAAATTTTTATTACATGTTCTGCTAGGTCTTTAATGTATATGACTTTTACGAATCTTAATTTTAACTTTTAGAACTTGAGTTATGACTATTTCTTTTCACTTTGTGCAGATAGTACTGCATCACTTTCACAGCAAACTAGGCATCTTTCGTAAATTGTTGAAAATAAATGCTTTAACAAAAAATTATAAATTTTAGATATATTATACCTTATTATATCTAGTTTACAATGACTTTATGGCTCATTAATTGGAACTTTACAACTCAAGTTATAAACTAGAGACTACACTTTGTTCGATAACATTAAACACCAACTGACACACACAGCCATTAATCTTTCATTATCCTAACTTGTATAACATGACTAGCACCATTTGCATAGACATAATCATACATCATCATGAGTATTTAAACCATAATTAAGCCACTATAATTCCTATCTTGGTTTGGTCATTCAAGAAAATGACATAAACTTACAGGTAAATACACCATTTTTAGGCTTATTTTGATCACTTCATCAATACTCATCTATTCATTTCATTTTTAGGTACCCAAACCTTGTTTGCCCTACTTTACACTTTTATTTACAAATCTAATATGCCTACATTAGGTGCCAATAACCCTTGTCCTCATCATTTAAACCAAAATAGCAAGATATCACACACATTACAGCAAGTTTTAGCATGGCATCCATGTATAACCATACTTTCATTTGGCTAAATACCATCAGCAATATAAAGGAACTCTCCTTGTCAAATTTTTATACACTAATACACTTTTAGTAAGACAAATTTCAAGCCTAAACACAGCCATAAACATTGCCAATTTATCTATATCATTCTATGACTCAAAATTGAAATTTTTGCAACATACTCATATATGCATACATAGTTTCGTCACATAACACTTCTAATTCAATTTTTAAGCAACCCATCATTGTTCTAACACTCAACTGCCTCCATTAACATCACAATATGAATCTGAAAATTTATAAAAAATGATAAATCAAGCTAGGTTTGCTTACCTCTTTGAAAGTACATGCTTGAAAGAATAATTCTTAAACTTGTATCTATATTTAGCTTCTTTTCTTTCTGCTTTTCTCTTTTGTTTTTGCTAGTTTGTTTCTTCTTCTTCTCCCTTCTCCAATGGTCGAACAACACACTTGATAAGCCTTATCAAGTCATGCTTCTAGAAGCATTTAGAAGAAAAAATGAAAAAATTGACAAAAATGGGCATAAATTGTTAAACGGGCTTAAGTTATAGGCCTAGTTCTTTTTCTTATGGGCTGGCCTCTTTTAAGCATGCTATAGGCTAAAAATTAACTATTTTAAGAGCCTAAATTAATCTAAATTAAATGAGCTTATCTATATAAATTAAATTCACACTTTTTGGTTTAGCCTGTTAAGTCTAATTTTT
Organism: Trichilia hirta; assembly: GCA_035221805.1. Classification (NCBI taxonomy): domain Eukaryota; kingdom Viridiplantae; phylum Streptophyta; class Magnoliopsida; order Sapindales; family Meliaceae; genus Trichilia; species Trichilia hirta. The sequence goes on along the minus strand of JAWDEX010182752.1, from coordinate 11,965 downwards.
GAGAATAACACATGTTTTGTCACTATTGAGCTTTCCTAATTGTAATAATTTTCTAAAATTTTAAAAATTACTAATTTAAACTTCTAAAATTATGTTAAGCCATTAAAAAAAATTTTGGAGCCATTATATAGGAACCATGATAATCTCAAGTCAAAATATCATATACACCATTGTCACTATTAGAATTGCTTATAACAAATATATAATAATTCATGTAGCGTTTTTATGGTAAGTAAATTTGACACATTAATTAACTAATTTATACTATGTGTTAACTTTATATTCCATGTCATGACATATCTCATGTTATCATTTGTCACTACATATATTAATTTTAATGTATTATTATTACCCTATTCACAATAATCCTTGACTAAAGATATTTAAGAATAATATTCAACTAATTAAATATATTATTTTAAGGGCATTATTACATTTTTGTAAACACACATATAAGTAATAATAAAATAATGTATATATATTAATTAATGATGTCATGATACATAATAATAAATATACAAAATCATCATTAGATCTTAGGACATATGACAACATTTATTGCCATGAATTTCATTAATTTTTCATATGTAACCTTAATAGCATGTTTAATTAAACTTAACCCTAATGGCGTAACCTTTGTAATCAACCTTTCAAGATACACATATGTAATCTTCTTATTATTCTCATAGTAAAAATTTTTTCCTCTTGTAAAATTTTTAGTCTTGTATCATCGTTTATTATTTGCTTAATTTCTATTTTGATACAACAAATTAGTATCAAAGTTGAAGGTTTACTAGGACAGTGATAGGATGTAAATAGGTTTATAAGAAAAGGAAGACATACTAGTTGTTAAGGTTTTCAAATACAAGGCACGTCTAGTAGCAAAAGTTTACACTTAAACTAGTTGTTAAGGTTTTCAAATACAAGGCACGTCTAGTAGCAAAAGTTTACACTTAAAGAGAAAGGGTAGGTTTTAATAAAGTATTCTCTTTAATAGTAAAGTATAGTTCTATCATAGTGTTATTAGTCATAGTTGTTATTTATAATCTATGCTTTGAGTAGTTAGATGTGAAGATAGCTTTCTTGTATGATACTTTAGAGAAATAGATCTTAGGTAAACAAGATAATGTTTATCTCTTCAAAAAAATATTGTATGATTTGAAACAACTTTTTAAATAATAGTACAAGAGGTTTGATAGTTTCATGACTAATAATGGATACACCAAAAGTGCATCTAATAATTGTTTATATCATAAAAAACTCAGTGATAATAATTTTATTTATTTGCTATTTTATATTGATGACATGCTTCTAACTACTAAAAGAATATTAAATATTAATCTGCTCAAAAAATAACTTAAAGATGAGTTTGAGATGAAAGAGTCAGAAGCTACAAAGAAAATTTTGAATATAAAGATTCATAAGGATAAAAGTTTAGGAACTTTATTCTTGTTATAATAGAATTATATCTAAAAGATCTTTGACAAGTTTAATATAAAGAATTGCAAGTCTATGAGTACTTTATTAACAGCTCACTTTAAATTATCTATAAACTTATCAACGTGATCTTAAGAGAAGGTGGAGTATATGATGCATGTTTTCTATTTGAATTTTATTGGGAGCGTTATGTACACTATGATTTATGTTAGACCTAATTTAACTCATGTTGTAAGTGTAATGAGTTGGTACGTAGTGCCTTTTGAGAAGGAATATTGGAATACTGTTAAACAAATATTGTGATACTTGAAAGGTTTTATATATTTAGGATCTTAATAAAATTACATTTAGCATCAATGAGCTAATTGGCTATGTGAATTTTGATCATATAATAGATCTTGACAAAAGGAGATCTTTGACAAAGTATACTTTTACTTTATCTAAATGTGTTATCAGTTGAAAACAATTTTGTAATACACAATAGCTCTTTTACTACAAAGATTGATTATATGGCTATTACAGCGGCAATAAAAGAAGTAATGTGATTAAGAGGTTTAGTTAGTGATCTTGGTCTATCACAAAAGAAAACATTAAAGTATTGTGATAGTTAAAGTATTATTTATCTAACTAAATCTTAGATATTCAATGAAATGATAAAGCATATTGATGTCAAATTATATTTTATCTTAAACATTATTTTAAAGAATTCTGTGATAGTTAAGAAGATTTTCATCCATAAAATTCTAGTTAATATGCTAACTAATACATTTTCAGTGGTCAAGTTTAAGTATTGATTGAACTTGATTGGTATTGGCCTTTCAAGGTATTACGGGGAAGTAAGAGAATGAATGTTGCCAATAAAAAATAATGCAAATATGTACCAAGACAGAGATTTGTCAAATTTGTGGTTCATATTTGATACTTAAATACCGGTATATATATTAATAACCATATTGGTACACAACGTATATTAATCTAGTTAGTTTTGTAGATATGGTTTATAATTTACGTATTTTTATAAATATATACCCTAAGATAATTTATATATGACCTTTTTTATTATTTTTATAATAAAAATTTTCTTATTTCCGCAACGTTTTTTTCTTTGGATATCGCAAAATTGTTTTTATGTAAATCTGGCATTCTTTTACCATTGAAATTGCTTTTCTAGTCTTTCACCATTGTTTATTGATGCTTAATCTCTTTGTTCATACAACAAAAACGAAAAGAGTGATAAAAACGAATGAAATAGAACCTAAATCAGAGTGGAAATTGAAAACCCAGATGAATTATGAGAGGAGACTTCGCTTTTTGTATGTGATTAGGTCAATTTTCTTAGTTAATGGCTTCCTTTTGTTTGCTTTTCAAAGAGAGAAGGATATTATGTCGGAAACTACTCGTCCATATGAACCTCAAATCAAGAGAATATCGATCACAAAGAAGAACGAAACAGATCCACTCAAACCAAGAGATCTTGCAAGAGAGAGAGAATTTGCCAATGTCAAGAAGGTAGAAAGATTGGGTTGAGGAGATGAACAAGAAAATGAATAAAAGAATGTTTTCATTGCTATTGTTAAAATCATGAAGATTTTGGGTTTGTTGATTTTCATGTTGAATTAATTTTCATATGGTATTACACGAAAGAGAAACTGAAAAAATATGAAGAGAAAGTTTCCATCCTTGTTCTTTAGATTTAATTGTTTTATTTATGCGGATTCAGGCTAAATTCATGCAGGGAAATGAGCCTTTATAAATTCAACTCTCATAAGAAATTAAAAAATGGGTGATCATACTGCATTTTTTTTTTTTTTTTATCTCACATCAGTAATTTCATCAACAAACATAAAATTTAAAAATTATAATATTTTAAAAATTAATTTATATAATATTAAAAATATTCATATTATAAATTAAAATACTTTAATATTTTTTATTATATAAATTTCAAACAAACTTAAATATTTTTTGAACATTTTATAATATTCACATATTTATCAATAATTTTTATAATAAATTAAAAAATAATAAAAAATTATACTTTTATCTCTTAAATATTTTTTTTATATATTTTATCACTCATTTCAGAAAATTATGTGTACTAAAAATTATGTTTTAAATTTAAAAAATATTCAAGGTGCATGAAAAATATAAGTAATATTTATTTATATTTAATTATTTTACAAAGAATAAAATCTTAATTATCAAAAATTTAATAGGTCGAGCATTTATAAAAAAAATAAGGCAAAAATATACTATCTTATATTTGAGAAGAAAATTAATATTTATATTATTTTTGTATCTTGTATTAAAAATATTTATTATAAATATTTTAATAAGATAAATTTTAAAAATACTGAGTAAAAACCGTCATTAATAAATTAACTTTATTTTAAAAATTATGTAATAAAAAATACAAAAAAATTCTAAGTTATAATAATTACTTTTGATATTATATAAATTCATTTATAAAATATTATAACTTTTAAATTTTTATGGGCATTAGTGAAATTAGTAGATACGATTAAAAAATTAGAATAAATATATTTACCTTCAAATAATAAGTATATTAAAACTCTATTACGATCATTATGATTCACCTAATTTTAAAGTATCATTTACAAATTCATTATTAACCAACACTTGTAAAGAAAATTTTCCTTTTTTATTGATAATCATCCCATGCTTCAAGAAAATTGAGATGTGGAAAATATATTTCACATCCAAAGATTTAACAATATGTTCGACATGGGTTGGTATTTCAAAATAAATTACAATTGGACACTCCTTGCGGGCTAGACCCAGAAGGATGTAAACCATTACTAAGGTTGAAACACAATAACCTGAAGTCACTAAACTGTCAAGGCTTCCTGCCGGGCATGCCAAGCGAGAACATCTTTGTATGGCAAGTTGCCACCGAAAATATCTAGAGCGCTGCCAACTGTAACATCCACACGTCCCTGTCCTGCAACTTTAATCTTCTCTAAATCAGACATTGTTGTGACACCCCCAGCATAGGTCACAGGAATCTGTTGTCCAAACACCACAATGCATCAGAAATATAAACGTATTAGATTCCAGCATACCAGCAAAATCAAGCCTAGAATCAAGTGGCATAGGCTCTTTGATAATCATGTGGAGCTTGAGTTTAAGGTCTTAAACACAAAAAGTCCATTTTATGACATGAATAATTATTTGTATAATTGTTTGTGTCATAGCAGCTCATTAAGAACACAAATCTGTTAATAACACATTTAAGAAAAATACAGATGTAAGACTAAAAAATCATAATCAAATCACGTTAGCTAGCGTACTCCACTTCCCAAATTGTCTCTATTCACGTCAAAACAAAAAAAAAATAACATACTTATTATCCTTTTCCAAGCCTGTCACGCTGTTACACGTTTAACAATCATGCAATATTTGTGTTTGACCTTTTGCACAATTAATTAAAGGGTCGTATATCCCGTCGAAATTTTTGTTATACCACTGCTTTGACACAACATGAGCACCACACTAACACAAATTGCCACTCCTATTGGGATCCTACTGGTTTCATTTTCAATAGCAAGAACAGTATGATGATGGTAAAGAATGAAAGGGTTAAGAGCAAGACTAGATGTGACTGTTCAAGATCAATATAGTTAACAGAAATAAGTGATATAAATAAATAAGTAGATCACAAGATATTCTGCATGATGAATAACAAGTATTAATATAACAGCCAATAAAATTATATGTTACTCACTGGTGAGTGCTCGCCAAGCAGTGCCACAAGCTCTTGATCAATTCCTAGCCTGCAATGAATAACCGTTTAATTAATCCATCACTTTTTTTAATATGTTTTAGGTCTGATATCAAATGATAATCTCCGTACAATTACACTCCTAATCTTATAAGATTAAAGGGGTAATCAATTTTAAATTAGTAGGTGGCTAACAAGTAAGTTTGAAGGGCCAATCAATCTTTCTGTGATTGTTTGCTTCTTTCTATCTTGATATAAGTAAGTGCAAATAAGAGTAAGGTTAAACTTACTTTTTCCCTTCAACATCAACACCATGAACAAGAAACTCGTCTGCATAACTGGCAAGAAAATCTAGTACTCTCTCATCAAGATATACATCACTGAACTTCTGCCATCTATCAGTGACAATTGCGTATTTACCATGCTGCATAAGAAAATCAGTAGATACAAGACTAAACATTTTAAAATGAATTCTTTCAATAAGTTTAGCTTCCATGTAATCATATATTCTAGCTATTTATTTTTTCAACATTCTGTCTGCATATATGTTTAAGAGACCAACCAAATTAAAAATGCCAAACATCAATAGTTGGTATTCTTGCGGTGGAATTTGCTAAATATTTGTTCTTTTTGCAAAGAAGGTAAGTTAAATTCTCAAATTTTTACTACAAAAATATGTTAAATTGTAAAGCCTATCTCAGCAACATTATCTATGCAAAGCGTAAACGTGTATATTATCATACCTTTTTTCTGCAACTAAGATCCAATACAAGTCTTTGCTTTCCAACAACACGTACCAGATCTTTCAGCCGTTCAAGATCCATTTGACCATTTTTAAATACATACTGTAATACAAAAGAAGAAAGTAAGAAGAAAAGAACTTTATGAGAATATGTAACATAAATTCTACCATTTCTTACACTGTGATCAAACTGTCATTTTCACTGTATCAAGCTTCAAGCAAATGGTTATAAAATAATGCAAAAGTGGACCATTGCTTATCAAATTTAGAGTAAACAGAAAACAAAGAGCTTTAAAAGAGGGAGGAGTAGGAGGGTAGAAGTGAGAAGTGGGCAAGAAATGTTATATAAAAATGTCAAGACTGGAATTGTTTAAGAAACATTCTTCCACTAGTAAATGTTGGATGATTAGAGGAAAAGGAAACATACTGAAGTGACAATAATATGGCTTGCTCCTTCTTCTATGTAACTCAAAGCATTGTCCGAATTAATCCCCCCTCCAACTTGCAAACCACCTAAAGTTATCCAGTCCTCGCAATAAGTTCAGCAGAGGATAAATCTGTAAGTTTTGAACATATTATCAAACATATACATCAAAAGCAAATCAGCTTACTCTTTCAGAAAACCCAATCCTTTGAAATTTCGGTATGAGTGAAAGAGCAAAAGCTCTCCTTTTAGAAATCAACACGGTATTTATATCCATCCTTCATTGCTTGATTGCAAAAAATGTATCATAATTTACAAGCAAATTTGATGGCAGCTAAGAGTTCAATTTATATTCATTCCAACTTGGAAACAAATTTTATTAGCCCAGGACAGCTCTGTCCAATGCAAGTACATAAGTTAAAGAAACTCTAAATTTTTTGTAGCAAAATAAAAAAAGAAAATTCTAACTCAAATAATCTCAAACACAATCCCAATTTATCTAAAAAATAACACCAGTAATTTTAACTCGTCATTTTGCAAAAGCAAAATGGACAGCTAAGCATACTCTTGATAACAATGCAGCACATAATCCAGTTTCGTTTAACTGGTCATAAAAGTAAGCCAAAGAAAGTACGATTATTGTAATTTTAAAAGCATTACTCCAACTAATCAACAAAACAATTAAATCATATTGCATAATATATCTAGATCAAAAAAAATGCCATTAAATATTACAAAACTAACATCATAGAATATAACCCAAAGTACAAAATCAAATCCACCAAAAATGTGAAGAAAAGCACAGACCTACCAGGATAGGCATGCAGTGCTTCTATGGAAGCAGCTTTACTTAAAGTGTCTGCTCCAAGCATTATAGCATGACCACCTGTAAGCCCATCTTCTTTGTATAAATTAGCAAATTCAGCTGCTGACTTGTCCGATTCAAAATTTGTTACAAGCTTTGTCTCATCACCATTTGAATCTCGAAAGGTTGATCCAACAATTTGTTTCACTTTTCCCTGATAACCAAATCATATTTAAATCATGAAAATAAAGCAATTACCCTAAGATCAAGCTCATGGTCACACCAGTTAAAAAAAAGAAACAAAGAAAAAAATTCCACCGCTTTAAGACACTAAATTACAAAGACATTATTCCACAAACTCACACAAAACCCGAATAGATAGAGAAAATATGGTATGAAGAATTTGTATAACTGAAATATTTCATTACAAAATCAAATGTTTAAAACTTTTAACAGACAAAAATGGTCAATATAAAGGCTATAGAAATTGGATGCAACTTCAAATTATAAAGCGTCCTTCATCGCTGTCTCTTTCAGAGAAATTTTCTAGTAGAATCATATGTGATGACTGATAAGCTTAAAAACCTTGTAGGGAACAATCATCAAGTAAGAGGATTATACTTTCTTCCTACTTAATTCATATCCAATTAAATGACATTTCCTATGCGAATTTCACAAGTAAAAGAAATAACCATGAACCAAATCAAAGCAACAACATAACTGATTACATCAATAGTCGAAAATACCTTGTGTATATCAATGCAAGGGCGGAAACGAGCAGCACAATAGATTGATACACGCCAAGGTCCTGTAAAGAAAACGAATGGATAAGTTTTGTAAATCTGCAGAACGTGCAAAATATACAGAGACGGAGAAGAAATTGAACATACTGCAGCTTGAGGAAGGCGAGTAAAATGAAGAGGTGTTAAAATTCTTTTTAAGTGAGAACAGGCCCAAAATTGACGTAGCTGAACGGAGACTTTGAGTCCTCGACGGCGATATTAACCCTTGCAGGGATTCCATATGCTACTGCTTGTTCAAAGGAAATCGAATAGAAACAGATTTTAAGGGGTTTATTGGGTTTATATGTTGGGTACCTCCTTCTTGGGTACTTGAAATGCAGGGAATTATAAATGTGACAGTGTGGAGTAATTTACACATAAGTCCCTATTATTTATCAAAATAATAAATAAAATAAAATGAAAATAATTTGATCAATTAAATCCTTCAAGTTTTCTAAATGACTCATAAACAATATATATGTTAACGAAACTAGAAAATAAAAATATTTTACTCCTAAAATGAAATAGATCTTTCAATTCGAATTTTTTTTAATTTGTTATTTTTATTATTTGGTTGGTGAAAGAATAGTGTATAGCAGTTTTTATTATTTACTTATTTTTTTAATCATAATTAATTTATAATTATTATGAATTATAAATTATTTTTGTTATTAATAAATTAGTTATCAAATTATAATTTATTATTAATAATAAATAATAAATTAGCAAATAAATTGTAAATTATGATAAACAATAAATTTGTTAATAAACTATTATTGACAATAAATTGAGTGATGCTTTTGTTACCCTCAAAAACATCCTTTTCTTAAATTGTAGTTTTGAACTTATTTAAAACTACATAAAAAAAAAAAATAAATTCAATTTTGTTACTCATTTTACACACCTTATAATATTTTACTTATTTTTAAATTTTAATTATCTTAAATTTGTATTTTTTAAAACTATAAGATTAAATAAAATTATATTTTCTTTTTTAGCAAATTTAGGAAAATTAAAATTAACGAAAAAAAATCACCACGAAGTTTATAGGTTTTTGATTATTTTTTTATAAATTTTTAACTAAATTTTTTGTTTTTATAGACATTCCTTACAACATTTTACTTATTTTTAAATTCTAATTATCTTAATTTTAATTTTTTGAACTCTAAAAATTAAATAAATACATATCTTCTTTTTCAGCAAATTTAAGAGAATTAAAACTGATTAAAAAAGAAGTGCCCATAAAGTTGATATTAAAGAAGTAAATTTTTGATTAATTTTTATAATTTTTTATTTTATAGACTCTTTAGAAACACGTTTAGTTTAATATAATCCTACCAAATGTATGATATATACATTTACAGAGCTTCTTCATGCCCTGCCGTGAGGCTGTGGCTATGCCCCTGTGGGCCATGAAAATTTTTCAAAATTATTTATATAATTATTCAATTTAGTCCCCTAAAATAAGTTCTTTTTTTTCTAGTTTGGCTACCACAGCTTTAAAATTATTATAATTTAGTCCTCCCATATGGCCAAAGTTGACTCCTCTCCTAGATACGTTTATACTAAATATATAACCATTAAGAGTAATATTAGAGAGCGTGTCATGTTGAACATGATCAAATTATTTTGTTTGTATCTATTAAATTACTATTTCGACAAAGCAGCTCCATAATTTCATCACTTAATCTCTATAAATCTATTATGGCAAAGGAAGCAGAAAAAATTAGTGCTACGTCTAAAATTATAAATAACTAACTCATGGAAACTACATTCCTTGTGAATTGTCTTGTGTTTTGCATGTTTCGCTAGTATTTCTACTCAAAACTGAAGAACTAGATTGAGTTTTGAGGTATAGTTTCTTTTCTGTGCTCATGGAGTTCTTGTTATTATTGTTATTGTTAGTTTGCCGCTATTGGGTTTGCTCCGTTTGGTTGATGAGAGAATGTTGGAAAATTTTTGGCTGGATAGTAGATTTTACATTGTTTAAACGGTGATAAATCTGAAATTTTTAATAGCTAAGATGGATTTTCATTTTACAGAGTAAAGATCATGTGAATCAAAATGAGAGAATTGTTTAAATTATGAAGTTCAAACAAAATTTAAAAATGAAATATTCTTTTGTGACTTCTTATGACTTGATGCAACATTCTCTGTCGTAACTGGTATGAGACTTCATATATATTGGCTATTTTTACTATATCTTACTTTCAAAGATTGAATTTTGGTACATATCGTGGTGTTAGGTTCTTCAATTCCATAATTTTTTTTCCTTTTTGAGACTGTTGGCTAATGTTATTGGTTTCCAGTGCTTTAGGCTTATGACCATTGTAAACAGAGCGTACCGAACCATGCATTTGATGCGATTGAAGATGATTGGGGCCAATTTAAAGGCAATAGTATTTCTAGTCAAGCAAGTATTTCGCTGACTCATCTGAAGTTCGATATCTGTCTGCATGTCAGAGAAATATATGCCTGTTCTGGGCAAAGCCTTGTAGCACGGGTTCCTAGGCTTCTACATTGTCGAGGTGTGGTTAAGAGCCCGGCATAGTTTTATTTACCTGTCAAAATTGGCGGACCGACTGACAAGCAATTTTTCTCCTCTGCGTCGCAATGGCTTTGAGGAAGAAACTACCACCAATCTTAAGACCCAACAAACCAACGGCACCAGAGCCAGCGCCGCTGCCACTCCCAGACCCGCCACCAACGCCTCTGACCCTATTTCCTTCTGTAACTCTAACCCCCACTTCTTGCCACACTCACCTCCTTTGCTTCCTCAAAACCAACTTACTTATCCCAAACAACAGCCAAATCACTCCCGCATCACTCCTCCATTTCCTCAAATCCAAGCTCCATCACCATCCCCAATTCACCCACTATGACTTTTATATCTTCGCTTGGGCTTCTACTATAGATTCCTTCCGTCACGACCACTCCACTTTTCTCTTCATGGTCCGCTCTCTCGCCTCCTCTTACCGCTTCTCTGAGCTTCAATCCATTCTAAATTTCATCGCCGCCAACCCCTGCCCGTGTTCAAATGATGGTATTTTTTCTTGTCCAGAAATGGAAAATATATTTATTTTTGCAATTAATGCTTTCTGTAAAACTAAGAGAATGGATGATGCATTGATGGGTTTTGAAGCTATGAGGAAATTGATTGATGGGAAGCCAAATGTGAATGTTTATAATGTTTTGATTAGTGGGTTTGTGAAATGTGGGAAATTTGGTAAAGCTGTGGGGTTTTATGACAGGATGGTGAAAGATAGAGTCAAGCCTGATGTGTTTACATTTAATATTTTGATTAGTGGTTATTGTAAGAATAAGAAATTTGGTTTGGCTTTGGGTTTGTTTAAGGAGATGAGAGAAAGAGGTTGTAGTCCTAACGTGGTGAGTTTCAATACTTTGATTGGAGGTTTGTTTAAGGAGAGGAAATTTGAGGAAGGGATTAAGATGGCCTATGAGATGATTGAACTTGGGTGTGAGTTTTCAAGTGTGACTTGTGAGATTCTACTTGATGGGTTGTGTAAAGAAGGGAGGGTTCCAGAGGCGTTTGAATTGGTGATTGATTTTTCAAGGAAAGGGGTTTTGCCGAAGGGATTTGATTATTTTGGTCTTGTGGAGAAACTTTGTTCGGAAGGAAATGCAGATAGAGCTTTAGAGATGCTCTTTGAGTTGTGGAAGAAAGGAAATTTACCCAGTGTGATTGCTTGTACCACATTAGTTGAAGGTTTAAGGAGGTTGAGGAAAGGAGTAGAAGCCTTGGGTTTAATGGAAAAGATGCTGAAAGAGGGTATTGTACCAGATAGTGTAACTTTTAATTGTCTTCTTAAAGATATTTGTGATGTTGGAAGAACAGTGGATGCTAATAGGCTGAGATTGTTGGCTTCAAGCAAGGGCTTGGATCCCAATGGAATGACATACCATATTTTGGTATCTGGGTATTCCAAGGAGGGCAGAAGGAAGGAGGGAGAGAAACTGGTAAATGAGATGTTGGATGAGGGATTTATACCTGATCTTGTTACATATAACAGGT
>JAWDEX010182732.1:0-13828 GCA_035221805.1 Trichilia hirta | reverse complement strand
GATTAGAAATAATTTAGAGTTGTCGGTATTTGTTTTGATTATGGTTAGTATATAGATACAATTGTCCACTAAAAATATTTTCTAAAAAGGTTTTATGATATAAAACAATGTATTTGAATTTCTTGTTGTATGTTTGAAATTTGTTTTGTATAATATCATTTACAAATCATTTTTATCAACTTATATGGATGGTATGATTGAAACTATTTTATACTTATTTATGTTTAACAAATGATTTTTAAAAGTATTGGAGAGACATGTATGATTTATATTTATAAATAATTGTAAAAATATTTGAAAATGCATATTATAATTGTATAAGAAATAAGTACCTAGATAGCCTTACAAGCCTAAGAGACATATTCGGGGATAGAATGTGTCTCGAGAGTCTATGACGATTGTCACGTGTGAACCCCACGGGCGGGAGCATGACAGATAGATAGATAAGTGAGTTTGAAGCTTCAACAAGACCTATCTTATTAGCCATTCAAGCTTATATACTTTGTAATCATTTATAAAGTATCTAGGAGAGTATTATATTTTTAATCTAGGACTTGTATTTTTCTATGCAAACACTTAAATATTCCAATAAAAACTTTCTGATTGAGGATTATCTTTGGTGAATATTGTGACAAAAGGGATTTCTCATCATTTTAATATATATATTATGTATGTACATAAAAATTGTGTTCAAGATATGTAAAATTTAAAACTATTAATTTACTAAATTTATTATTTATAATATATAAATTGTATTTCAATAAAATTAATCGTATATAATTATTAACTTATATCGTGGTTGAATAAGTAATTAATGAATTGACATGAAACACGTAATTGAAATATCGTTAAAGTATAATAATATACATGTTAATAATTAATTTTATACATAAATATTCATATATTCTATGTTGAAAAATAAAAAATGAAAAGGCAAGTGTTATATACATATATATTATAATACTTTCATTCAAGAATTTTAACACTTTTATACAAGCTATTTTATTTTTTTATTAAAAGCTACTAATGTATATCTGAGCTTGATTTACCATCAGCTTTAACTTGTACTGTGATAGAAGAGTCAATTCAAGTAAATAACCACATAAATTAATGATAATTCTGCTATTAGTGAAGATGTTTAATCAACTTACTAACTTTTGTGACGTCTAGAGTGTAATCATCGTTAAAAAGTCATACGAGTTAATAAGCTGCGTCGACATCTACATCAATACTTCTACTTCATTAAGCTCTTCTGTCATTAAATAAGTCAAAGCAGATGGTTGATTTTTCAAACACACATCAATAACTTTTGATAAAAAAGAAAACAGTCAAAAAATTTGCTTGTAAATAAATATTGAAGTCCTTGAAAAAAAGTACTGATAAGATATAAAAAAAATAAAAAAAAATTAGAGAAGTACTGATAAGATATAAAACAAAAAAAATAAATTTAGAGAAATTAAACAAGTTTAAGCTATAAAAAAAATATTACATTAAAATTTAAAAATATATGCATATCAATTTAATCACCAACTTCGCATGCAGAGAGGAGAAGCTTTTGAGGGCACTCGTACATCAATTATAATTTTTGTCATAATAAAAATATTTAAAAATATAAAATTAATTAATTTATTAAAAATATTATATTCTAATAAGTTAAAATATTGTATTTAAGTAAGTTAAATAATACATTTAATCCAGACAATTATAAATATTCGACCATTCAATCTACTAATCATTTAGCTATATGTTTGACCACAACTTAAACTTGCATCGACCAAATCCATTTCAATTGAACGGGTCGCGAACGAACTTCAAAATAATTTTTTAAACTAAACTACCTCCATTAATAATTAATTTTGTCATTAACAATCAACATATATATATCAAAATTATAATTTTTATGTTTTAATCTAAAACCTCAAATGAAAGTGAAGAAAATTAACTGATTTGTAGATAATTTTTTTGTCAAACGAAATAATTTCAATTTGATTTGATTGAATAGAATAGAACATAACAGTTGCCGTTCACAGTTTCAATTTGATCAATTGATTTGATTGAACATCTTACTTTAGACACTTGTAAAAGTAAAAAAAAATTTAAAAATAACTTATAAAAATAATTTTGTTTAAAATAATTATTTTAATTTAGTTTGCAAATATTTTTTTAATATGATTTACTTTAAAACAAAAAAGGATAAATAGATAATTAATTACCTTTGTCGATTTCTCAAGAACTTTTGAGATCCCTAACATCACTCGTAACACGTACATCAGAGTCAATGCACCACTCATCCCACCGACTGAGAGAAGGAATGGCCGCTGTCTCGCATTTTTTAAAATCATAAATTTTTATTACAAAATGACAGACAACTTTTTATAATTTTTTAATATTTAATATATTATTTTTAATAAACACCACTAAACACAATCCCATCCTCAAAAATTTCATTTTCAAAATATTATTCTTATAAATTTTTTAAACAATTATTTTAAAAATTTTACCAACGCAATCCGATCTTCCATTTACATTATGCAATTAACACAATTCCGCGTGCTCGTCGCCACCGTCAGCAGAAATAACATAATTCAATGGCACAGAAACCAGTCTTATTCCGAAGGGAAGCCGACTAGTATACTTGTACCAGTTATACACTTGTTATCACCCATCCCTGTGACTTCCACGTTACTCAGGAAAAGGATTGACAACATCTTTCTATGTATGTATCAAGACGACATTTCTCAAGCTCTCAGCAACCTTAAACCACCACCACCAATTTAAACTAAATTCTAAATCACAAATTGATGAGAAAAAAGAACCACCCATGATGTAGCAACTGTTTTTTCGTAAGATAGTATGTATCTTACTAATGTATACTCAAAAGTGTGGGCTGTAGATTGTCCTCGTCTCAGGTACAAAGAAAGTTCTTTGATTCCAGCCTCCTGTTCAGCAGTTAACCAAGAAGTTTCTTGATTCCCATCTTCTGCTCAGCAGTCAGCCTTGTTGGGAATTTGATACTGAATTTGATTCTCAAGTTTCCTTTCTTCGATGGATCTTTTTGATGCGGCATCCCTTCCCCTGGGACAACCTCCTCATATGTAGGATGAATCACGACATTGACTGGGACGGTTAAGTTCCTGCTATCCAGGGTAGTGAGACGCACTGTGTAGCCTGTTAAGGCTTCTACCAGAGATATCTTTTGTGTGACAATCAAATCATTTCCATCTCGAGCGAACACAGGGTGAGTCTTCTCGTCGATAATGAAGACAAGATCTGCAGGTATAACATTTGGCTGCTCATTTCCTTTTTCAGGGAAGGTAATCTTTGTACCCTTCTTCCATCCTGGCTTCACATCAATTGTTAGAATTTCTTCAACCACCATCGACTTGCTGCAACCAACAAAAATAAGTTAAGCCTTTTATCAAGAGAAAAAATAGCTAACTCAAGGGTTAGGAAAAACACCACCATCAATACAATGCATTCGCTTGGTAGAGAAAATCTATTCATTAACAGCTAATAAGCTATTAGCTATATCTGGCAGAAGAATCGCTGGATTTGATAGACGTATCCATAATAAACAGATCGGGAGGATCCCATATTGTAAACCATTTTAACTCAATACCAACAAAGGACAACAACCCATCAGATGGATCCTACTCACTGCTATTGATAATTATGGGCTCTGAGATTGAGGGAAAACAAGTCTAATTTGATTGCTTGTTCCGTCAAGTTAAATTCCATAGTTCTTAGCTCTATAGGAGGATAGCGATCCTAAGATAATCAAATTAAGAATGCTCTGAAAGATATGTTATTGCTACGACGGTTCTGTTCAAGAAGGAACAGAACATTTTCGACCATAAGTAACAAGACAGCTTCTAAAAGAAGTACAAAGAAAAAGAAAAAATATCTCAAGACAAACATAACTATAGACGATCTAGGAAAGTTAGTGTTGACAAAAGCAATACCAGAATGCCAAATGGTAATGTTTAATTTTGTACGTGCAAGCACGTTCTGATGTTTTACCACTCAGATTAATCAAAAAGCCACAAATATCATCCACTATCCATCGTCACAAGTTTCATACGTCAATGTATAACTAACTAAACAGAGAAGGATTACTGTTTACCAGCTACTGTATGTAGTATCCAGCCCATAAAAGCTAATCTTTTAAAACTAAAAGGTTCATTATTTAGGATCAAACTATCAACTAATACACCATTACTAAAGAACAACCATAGCAGCTAAATTCATGCTCAATTTGGTCAGAATATTAAATAGACACCCAATGATACACAAAGATATAAGCTAACGTCCGTAAGTTCACAACTATAAACCTAACCCACCAGAACTTCCACCAATCATTTTTTCTTTTTTTCAATTTTTACTACTCACCCGCTTATATCGGCAATCTCTCTAGAGATCTTCATCTTCTTCGATGTCCCCTTATAGAGCTCCTCAAGGCTACAAGGCAACCTATTTTCAATTGGAGGCTCTTTTCTAGGAGCGCCACCACCCATCGATCCTCCTTCACCAAATGACCCAAATATATCATCACCAAATATCCCACTAGTGAATCTTGACCCTCTCGTCCCTCCACCACCTCCCATTCCACCAAATGGGCTGGAAAACCCGAAAAACTCAGCAAAAATGTCATCTGCATTTCGGGGATTGAACCTAAATGATGTGGGTCCCTGGCCAGTGGAGAAGTAGGTTGCTCCACCTGGACCTCCTGCGTCTGGTGGTGGCATCTGACCCTTTAAGCCCTCTTCACCATACTGATCATATACTGCTCTTTTTTTAGGATCACTTAGAACCTACACGAACAAAGAATTTCAATCAGTACTCAATATAACCTTTGTTCAGATACTTGTACCTCGAACTGCAACACAAAGATTCAGTGGCATAATCAGTAACAAATAAAATTAACAAAAATTAGTTGAGGAATTTATAACGACAAAACAATGACAGGTAACTCGTCAGCGAAATTTCTTTATTAGTAAGTTAAAATTTAGGAAATTGCTTTTATAACAAGAACAAAAGAATGATGAAGAATATGAATTTTGGACATATAATTAAAACTTTGTTGTGCTCTGTTCTTGTAAATTATAGTTTCAAACCTTGAATTTGAGAGATCCAGATGATAGATAATACCATTTGATTATTGATATTATCAAAAATTGCATAACTTTCGAGCAAAGATTCGACAATTGAAAAAGGCAAGATGAAAAAAATCCAACAAATATAATATCGTATGTAATCTGAAGTAGGAATACCTCATAGGCTTCAGAGATTTGCTTGAACTTTGCTTCAGCTTCCTTCTTATTTTTCGGATTCTTATCGGGATGCCATTTCATGGCAAGCTTCCTATATGCCTTCTTCAAATCTTCATCTTTTGCATTTCTATCAACCTGCAATATCTTATAATAATCAACTCCCATATTTTCTTCTTTCTCCTCTCTTTCTCTTCTTCAGTTTCACAATTTTTGCTTGTTCTATTTCTTCAAATCTTAGCTATGAAACTTTGAAAAACTATTATTGACGACGCTGGGGTTGATGGGTTATAAACAATAAGAGGCAGGTGGCGTCTGGAAGATTAACACTAGTTGTAAGCGTTATTTAGATGAATTTAGAATCCTGTAGAAGTTTCCAGAAATTTGCCTTGTCTAATTTTACAGCTGTGTTTCAAGGAATTTCGTCACAATCATCGAGATATCGGTGATCACAGTTAATAGGCCTGATTAGGCAAATATGTATAATCGATCTATTGGTCCGTGACAATAAGGCTTACAGCCGCCTGTTATTCTAGGTTTTATTTTCTTTTTTCCTTACTTGGTTCTGATTATTAAACAAAATTAAAAATATGGGACTCTTATTACGCTTATAAATTAAATTATTTGTAATAAATTGTTATTGAAATAATTAAAAGTGATTTTGAACACATAAAAATTATTTTTTGTGTTCCGCAATTATTTTTTCAAATCATTTTTGCTCTAGAATAGATTTTGAGAAGTACAAAAGAAGATAATTTTTAAAATCTTGTTTTGAGAAATAAAATTATTATAAATATATTTTTAGATATATCTCTATATAAATAATAAAAAAATTAAAAATAATAATAATTTAAATAAAAAATATATTATAATATATATTATTATGTCGTGCTTCATCTAGAATATGGTTAGATTTAGTAAATAAAAATAAAATAAATCTTTAAATAATAATCTAAATTTAATTTTGCAAATATAAATAATTCTTATTTATATTATATTTATTTTGGCCATTTCTATTATTATAATATTTTAACAATATAATTTGTTAAAAGTATACCAATTACTTTTAGAATTTATGGTATTTTTAAAAACAAAAGTTATCAAACACTTCATTTGTTCTCTCTATAATTGATATTTTTTAACAACATAGTAGAAACAGAGGCTTTCTTTTAAAAAGCAATAGCAATTCCAAACCAACCTAACGCTATTAATTTTAAATATTTTATTTTAAAATACATTCTAAATAAGGGGTAATGTATATTTATTAGAAAAAATTATAATAAATAATTTTAAAATTATAAAAAATTTACAATAAATATATACTAATTACTTATCACTTTATTTGAGATGTATTTTGAGCTAAAAATTTAATATTAATAGTATTTTTAAATCTTTTTAATATGTTATATAATTACTTATCTTCTTAAATCAAATTTATTATTATAAATAAGTAATGCATGATTTTAAGTTATATTCCTACTTTTGAATTTCAAATAATGCGATAGTTGAATTGATGGTATTACATCATTTTTAATTATTATAAATTTATGTAATATTAACAATTTGAAATAATATAAAAATTTATAAATTTTAAATAATTAAAATTATGTAAAACTACTAACTCAATTATCACATCATTTAAAATTAAAAAAAAAAAAAAAAACTTAAAATACAATTTAAAATTTCTGACTATACTCTATTATAAATACATGTAAAAGTTTCTATGTATATTTAAATTTGCAGGTAGAAGGTAAAAGCTGAATTTAAGTAAGAGATAAATAATTAGTCACTCCATATATGATGTGAAAATTAATATTAATATTTCTTCAATTAATAAAAAGTCAAAGATTGATGATTGTATAGCTCGTGCGTTGAACAAAATATTATATTTTCACCTACTTTCAATTATGTGCAAGTTCCTCATAAATTTGGAGTCGGATGTTGATTAATATTCCACAATACACATTACTCATTTTTTATAAATTATAAATTTTATTTTTATGTACTAAATAATTATTGGAGGGATTGACGTTTTAAAAACTTATAGGCAATTTTATTCAATTAATTTGATACTGTTTTACAATTAGACCCTAGAACCAATTTTTAAATTTTTAATTTTTTTTCAAAGATATTCGAGACAAATATTTTTTATAATTTAAAAAAATGATAAGAATCTAGTTCATTAAAAATAAAAATATATATTTTGATCGAATAAATATTTAATTTTTATTATATAAATTTATAACTTTTATAATATAAACAATTAAATTAAAATAATTGAATTAAAAAATATTAAATTTAATATTTTAATTTATAATACTTTATACCAAAAATTTATAAATTAAATTTAAAATAATTTTATTTTATATTCATAAAACGTTATGAATTATTTTTATTTTACAATTTAAATTTATAAAAATTTTATTTTTCTTTTATTTTTAAAAAATTAAATAAAAAAATTTAAAAATTTTATTTAAATTATTGAATTACTATAATACTTTATATTATTAAAAAATTAATTTTTAATTTTTAAAAAGGAATTTATCAAATCTAAATATAAAATTATAATTAAATCTTTATTTTATAACAATTTACACTAAAAAATTATAAATTAATTTATTTTACATTCATAAAATTTATAAATTTATTTTTATTTTATCAATTAAATTTATAAAAAAAATATTGTGTTTTCTTCTAAAAATAAAATAAAAATAATTAAAATATTTTATTTAAATTATTGAATGATTATAATACTTTTTACTATAAAAAATTTAATTTATAATTTAATATTCATAAGCACTTTTAAAAAAAAATTATCGAATATAAGTATAAAATTATAAATTAATTTTTTTTATTTTACAATACTTTACCGTAAAATAATTTATAATTTGATTTTTAAAAATTAAATTTAAAATATTTTTATTTTATATTGATAAAAATTTATGAATTTACTTTTATTTTATAATTTATTTTGATTTTTAGTTTTAAAAATTAAATAAAAATAATTTAAATATTTGTATTTAAATTATTAAATGATTATAATACTTTATATTTTAAAAGTTTAATTTATAATTTTTTATTAATTAAATATAAATATTAAATTTTATTTAAATTATAAAATTTTTTAGTATGAAGTATTATAAAATAAAATAATTAATTTATAAGTTTATTTATATTTAATAATTTTTTTTAAAGCTCTTATATATATAAAATTTTAAATTAAAATTTTTTATAATATAACGTATTATAGTCATTTAATAATTTAAATAAAATAATTAAATTATTTTTATTTAATTTTTAAAAATAAAATAAAATAAATTTTTTGTAAATTTAATTTATAAAATAAAATAAATCATAAATTTTTATGAATATAAAATAAAAATATTTTGAATTAATTTTTTAAAAATTAATTTATAATTTTTTATTATACAGTATCATGAATTAAAATATTAAAATTATAAATTAAATTTAAAATATTTTTTAAAAAATTAAATAATTTTATTTTGAGAGTTTATATTTAGGAACTTATATAATAAAAATAAGAAATTTGAGTGACAAAAACTTGAAATTTTACCTTTGATGAGAAAATTTTTTTAGCACTTTTCTAAATTATAAAGTTATTTATTACAAATATTTTAATAAAGATTAAGTAATAATAGAAAATTTTTGTCATTACTTTTTTACAAGAAATAAATATTATTTTAAAAAATTATATAAGAATATTTGTCAACTTTTTGTATTATTATCTCGTTACAATATATATTGGGCGGAGCATAAGAAGATTGATTGAATTTTGATCTAGAAATTGAAATTAAGTTAACTAAAATAAATATTCCGAATGTTTACGATACAATCTCAAACTAAATTAAATTTAATAATTTATAAGAGAGAATTGGAAAGCAAAAGGGTATGATTAATTTTTTTTAAAAAAATAAAGAGATAATAATACATTAGATCAAAAATGTGGAGAACGATTGTTTATCAACATTGAATTGTTAGTTGTAACTAGAGAAAGTAAAACCTAATAAATGAATCATAACTCCTTACATTCTACGCCATGAAAAACTCCTATTTCTGACCAGGAACCAATTCAACCATACACGCTCAACCTCTTCGCTAATTGGACAATCTATTATTAACCATTGCATACAACCATTTACCCAGATTGAAAATTTCACTTAAGTTGCACAACAGAACTAATGCTTTTTATAAAATTAACAATAAGATTATGGGAATCTCAAAAATTATACACATTCTGAAATTGTCAAAAATCCTAATCGATTGAACTCAAATTCACAAACTCTATCAATAATAATAATGAAACAATTAAATCTTATCCGAACAAAAATTTACAAAACATATAGAAGAACCAGCACATATCAATATCATCAACAAGGAATCTGATCAATGAACCATCTGATTATTTTAAAGGGAAGTTTCACAAGACCCACAGCAACATTTGCAAGTCCAGCGCAGCAAATGCAACACGGGCACAGGCAACTCAGCACACTCCTGCCATTAGACACAATTACCATCAACAGAAAAAGAAATAAAATTTTCAAAAATCAAAATTCCAATGCAAAACCCTTGTGTTCATCCAAAATTTTATTAACGAAAAAGAAAACGTACCCTATAACCCAGATCACAGCACCAACAAGAGATAAAATCAATGCGATCAAAGCAAAAGGAAGACCAATCAAGAAACCCAATGGCCTGCACTCGCTCATTTCTCTTTTTCTGATTGATTTGTGGTTGTGGTATTGAATGGAAGGAGAGAAAGGAAGGAGATTGGTATAATATAGAGATTTGGAGGTTTCTACGTCAAGGTTCAATAATCAAATAGCAACAATACGCGGTGAATAACTACTACGATCTACTTTGCTTACATATTGACGAAAGTACCCTTAATAAACCGCCCAACTGGACGTGGTCATGAGAGAATCTCTTTTATGTTTGTATAATTCAACGGGTTGTTTAGGTATTTCAGTAATAGTTTCGAATCTTCCTTTCTGTTTCCTTTAATTTTAGACGAGCAACAGCCTGTCGGATGTCGAGACGACTGACGACTCGGTGTTTTTCACACAAGTTGTATCTCGTTATTGAAAAGAGGAGCTCTTGTGACCTGTCCTAGCAGTGATCGTATTGGGCTTTCAAACATACGGGGTCAAAATTGTATTCGCGTTGGAATTTGGGTTACGGGTCCGTGTTTTGCGGGCTTCAGCTCAAATGAAATACAACTGAAACCTTACATCGGCCTAAATTGAATGATCAGCGTACATTAAAAGTTAAAATGGATTTAACGATTATTATCAACTGAAAAATTAATTGATCTATTTATTGAGTTCAATGATTTATTAATTCTTATATTCATTTTAATTAACCAACCATTAAAACAGGATGCGCAAAGTTCAAAACTGTATTGTAAAATTTAAAATAAAGATTTAAAATAAATTGAAGGGTAGTCAACAAATCAAGATAGATAGGTTTATCTGTCTGTAAACGCTTAACCATGGTGATTAAATTAGGACCACCCTCTTGCAAAATGAAATGAAAATCAAAATTGGCACTGGGTTATTTTCATCAACTTTCCGTTTTTCCCTCAAATCATTTTCTTTGCTGCCTGTATATTAAACCCCAACATCTTTCGAAAAAGAACAAGCATATATATGGTACAGTAGAGCCAAGGACACTACTCCTGTAACATAATACAATACTGCATGCCGATGCCGTATTCAAACAAAAAAAATCCTTTCCACAAAGCTAATTGAATCATCAATTTAATGATTTGACCATGCGTGCATGAAAGACAAAATGATATTCCCCATTTCAATCCACACAACTAAAATATCCTTAATGCCACATATAATTTAATGTCCACAAGATTAGAATTGAATTGGATCAGCTAGGACTGGGAGATGGTTACACATATTGTATATCGTTAGACATCACACGAAATCATTCACTCTAGTCTAGTGTAAATGGTTTGAGGGTCCATCTCCATTCATTCATCAAATCGAATGGTATTTAGCACAAATACTATATTGATGACAAGAACTACCATAGCAAAAAAGAGCTCGCGGAAGGTTTTAGTGACAACAAGTAGTAGTTGCCACGAAATATATTAACGATGCTAAAAATATTTCTACCAAAGGTCTCCTAACTAAAAACGGCGCTGCTAAAAGTCAATATTTAGCAACGAAAAATATTGATATAAAAAGTGTCTTTAGCAACGACAGTACTACTCGCCACTAAAAGGTATTTAATGATGATAGACTATCATCACTAAAAGTATTAAGATATACGAAATTATATTATTAATGACAAAATATGTTGGCACAAAAAGTCTTTTTAGCGACGACTTTACTTCGTTATCACTGAAAAGTATACAGTAACAAATATTTGTCATCGCTAAAAACTTTTAAGATATACAAAAATATGGTATTTATTATCACTGAAGTTTAAAATTAATAATTTAGTGATGACAATAATGAAGTTGCTCATTTATTTATTTTGAAGTATATATTTTATATTAATAAATTTAGATAACTATGTATTTTTAAAGATACATTTATATAAATTTCAAATAACAATATTTTTTAACATAAAATAGTAATATTATTTTTAATTATAGTATTTTTGTGAAATTAAAGAAATAAATAATTTAGAATAAAAAATTTAAATAAAAATATATAAACATGAATTAAATAATTCAAATAACAATAATCTAAATAAAAAATATATACACCTAAATTATTTTAAATCATACATAAACATAACCATTCCAAAATGAAATAAATGATTGAAACTGTCAAAATCATCTCTATTTAGATTCATAAATTGTTCTAAAATAACTTCATAATCCCTTCTTCAAGTGAATTTCCTCTCAATTAGCGAAGGAATTAATATCCTTAAACCTAAAATGTCTGCCAACTACAACCCATATATTGAGAGCAAATTAGTAGTTCACTAGGTTGTAAACAATATACTTTAGTTTCAAATTTAACTAATCTTAGTTGAGTATAACATTTCATTAGATGATTATTAATTTAAAGGTCATGAACTCAAGAACAATAGGGTTTAAAAACAGAATGTGCATACAATGAAGCACATTTTTTAACCAAAACCGTTATTTTATTCAACAAACAATATACTAAAATCATCTCCTCCCAACTACCTCTATATTGCAAAAGAAACGTTCCTCAATAACCCACCATTAACACAATTAGAGTAACTCATCTTTATGTTCAACAACAAATATTTTGCCAAAATCTATGTAAATCAAAATAATTTCATGATTTAGTTAGTATTTATCATCATGAAAAGAATACATTTTAGTGATTTTATGAATAAGAGATTTTAAACATATTAAAATAATCACATGCTTGCCCCTTTTTTCTTTCAATAACAAAGGAAGTAAGAGAGAATTAAGATTATTAAACTTAATGTTGAGAATCATAAATCATTCTAAATTCAAATGCATAATTCATTCTAAATCCTAAATTTAATTTCATAAATCATTCTTAGTATCTAATACCACAAAGAAATAAAGATATAATGATACTTGAGGGACTGATCGCCAAAATTAGTATGGTGCTAATTCGAATAAGATATCTCTAAACTCTCATAACTGTAACTTATGCTCCTATAGCTCACTTTCAGTAGATTGTAAGTGAGACTTTGTATTTTGCGACTTAAGTCAGATGGAGTCCAACTTATTCTATAATCTATTTTCGATAGATGAGAAATCTACATTCAAAACATGCACTCTTCTACATTCAGCCAAAAACCCTCATATAATGTGATTGGTCACCAAATACTTGGCAAGATATCTCTTCATTATTAATAGGTTGCACTCCATTTTTAAACAAGAGTTGATGTAACTCTATCATTTTTTTCTAGTTTAAAAATAAATTAAACTATCAACACAATCATTTATCAATGTGACAAAATATAATTAAAAATAAAATTTACAAATAAATAATAACTTACATATGCAATTTTTGCATCTAAACTAATACATCTATGTTTGTTATTATAATGTATTGCTTGAAAGTGATTCACAAAATTTTTGACTAGAACTGAAATCATCACTCTATTATAATTTAAATATAAATATCAAAATATTCTTAAATACAAATTCTAAATCCTAATTAAATTCAAAACCATATATTTATATATATTAATCGTAATGAAAACCAATTCTTAAGGTCAATTCATTATCCCATAACTCTTATTATATAACACTCATTTTTTAAACTAAGGGCAATTTTGTTATTTTAGCTTAGGAGTATTTTTTTCATTGTGTAAAATTTGTATTTGGGTGCCTATTTTTTCTTTTCAATCGATTTATTAACTCTATACTAACTTATTTAGTGATCTGAAAGAATTCGAGAAAGATTTAGTGTGATTAGAAAATTTGGGCCATAGAGTCTTGATTTACATATTAATTGTTATACCCAAGTATAGGTAGTCTTGTTATAGTATAGTCCAATGAATCCAAGTGTCGTATCCACAAAGAGTGTTTTTTCAAGAGTCCAATTGATTTATGTCCAAGGTAAGGT
>JAWDEX010182711.1:0-10344 GCA_035221805.1 Trichilia hirta | reverse complement strand
GAAGATGAAAACATTTATTAAGAACAAAAGCTTGAATTCAACACTTTATAAGGAAGAAGCTGAAAGGGTTAGAGACAAAAAAATGATAAAAAAAGTAATAAGCACTCTAATCTTATCCCTATATAATGAGGTTTTGAGAGAAATGTCAAAGAAAACTACTACAAAAGGGATTTAATTAAAGCCAAATAATAGATACATGCCGAAATCTAAAAAAAAATAAAAAAAAAATTGTATTTAAAGAAAAGGATGTATACCTTTCATCTAGATGAAGGAAGCCCGATAGAAAAATATCTTGAAAATTTTAACAAACTAATATCAAACCTAGAAATAGTGGATGTGAAAGTAAAAGATGAAAATTAAGCTCTTTTGGTATTAACATCACTTTCTCTCTCGTATGAGTACTTTATAAATGCTTTATTATATAGTAAGATTTCATTAATCACGAATTATGTCAAGAACATGCTAACCTTTAAGGAGTTGAATATGAAGAACCAATTTCAAGAAAGAACTACAAGTGTAGGGACGAATGTAAACGAAAGAATGACAACATGGGAATAAAGGGATCTTGAGTTTTAATAAAGGTTAAAAAGAGATACAGCTTATATGTATTGCTAAGAAAGGTGATCACAAAGAAAATAAAGTTTTTAAAGGCAAATTTAGGTGATAAGAACACTAGTGTGGTTGGTAATACATTTAAAAAACCTAAAAGTTCTTAGCATAAGGTAAAGCTTAATAAACCAAGAAAAGAAGTTGCGAAAAAAGTCAAGAGAAATGAAGATTTTAAGACCAAAAATAAATATCTGAAAAGAGCTTTGAGTGATTAGAACCTAGTAGAAGAAAGCCTTGAGGTTGAGGAAGAGTCTAAAGCTATGTGCGAAGAGATAAAGTCTTTAGAAAAGTTTGGCACTTAGTTAAAGGTGGAAAAACTGAGAAGAAGTATGGATCTTTGAGAAGAAAGGATAGGCTAATGAAAATTTTAAACATAAGGCAAAAATTAGAATTAAAGAGTTTATCAAGTATAATATGTTCCAATGGCAGAGTATGCAAGAAAACTTGGTATGAAAAGGTATATAATTAATTAAAAATCATCATTATAATACGTAGTTATTGGTGTTATATACTCTAAAATCATTCGTGTTATTGGTTTAAGCACATTGTATTGAATTATTATTTTAATATGTATTATACATATTTTATTAATAAAAAAATTATTTTAATTCATGTGTATATGCTACTTCTTCTATCTAATCATACTAATGATAGAATATATATATAAATTGTCCAAAATAATTTAATTATCTAAATTGTTCTCTACAAATGTTATATTGACTGGGCAGTAATAGTACAATATAGGCATACCAAATGTCTTCGATGAATATTATAAAATGATATTAATGCGAGCGATATGATATTTGTATTATTAAGACATTAATGTACAATAAAATTTAGAGAACTGTTATTTAAACGTGACGAAAATTATAATAAATCACACGAAAGTATGTTGTCAATAATTTATTAAATGAGTATACTGGTGTGTTAACTACTCTTTAGACCTTAGACGTCATAGTTGTTAATTGGTATAAATATACATAGTTCATATAGTGTATAAATATGAGACTAATCATATTTTATACATAAAAAAATTGATTTGGTTATATGTTATTTATATCGAGAAGTAAATGACTGTTAAATAAAATTTGTTAACTCGATACAGAGAATTTAGAGGTACCATTGACTCGGTCTATATTCGAGTTTCTAGTCGAATATTAGTAAAAGATTTAAAATAAAGTCTTTAGTCAAAACATAAATATCATACAAAAAGTTTGTGTGACAAGTTCAGTGCGTATTGAATAATTATCCGCATATAACTAAATTTAAGATTTTGACATTCATGAGCTCTAATTTAGTTGGGATTAGACGAATAGAAGAAAATTATTAATATAAAATCTATAATTAGTCATAAAAGATTTGATAAAAATTTTCTTTATTATGATTTAAGGGCTTTGGCACATTACCAAATATCAACCCATAACCATTGAGTATTCGAATAATTCGGAGCGAGATCGATAAGACCGATTTCAAATTAAGGCTAATATTATAGTGAACTTAAGAGGTCATAATACAAATCTTAAATTATTCTTACTATTAGAGAGAGTAAATAATATTCACAAGAGAGCTAGCACTTTTGAAAATATTATTTGGTCAAAAAAATCGTAAACAATTTATGCATTAAATAGTTTAATAACTTGAAAGCTTAAATTAATAACTCAATTATAATTTAAAGTAAGTTATAATATTTTATAAATATTTAAAAATAGAAATAAAATTACAATAAATTTAGATAAAATAAGTTTGAATGAATTTCGGGTCAATTTGCAATTTTTTTAAAGTATGGGATTCTATGTAAAATTTTATATTTACTATTGCAAAATTTGTTGGACAAGCTTCAGGACCTATTTGTCTTTGACTAAAAGACTAGAGATATTTTAGTAAATGGATAAAAAATATAAATAAAGTTATTTTTTATCTTTTAAAGGAATTAATCAATTTTAAAAAAAAATTGAAAATTTTCAATTTTGCTCTTTCTCTCCAAATTCAATCAAGGCAAGAAAATTTTAAGAATTTTAATTCTCTTAGAGACATCATAATTTTGGTGTTAATCTTCATTAGTTAGTTACTAAAAAGTCAGTGATTTAAGCATTAGATTATTTAACTTGTCATTAAATGTCTATTTTTGCTTAATTTTTGATGAATTTTATACCCATGGTGAATACGATGATTGGCATGCAATCAATCCTTTAATAGTAACCTTGGAAAATAAGAAGGCTAAGTACAAATAGATGATTGGATCAATTAAAAGACGGTGTGACTGCAATAGTTCATAACTAAGGTAAAGATCAAAGATGATATGTTAAAAAAAGTAGGTATTAAAGAGATTGCAACAAATGTTTTGACCAAGGTGATGTCGATTAAAAAATTCATTCATTACTGTGAATTGCTTAGTATTTCAACTAATGAGTAAGGAATTAGTTAAAGAAGGTTGCTAGATAAAAGATCAAAGATTTAGTAATAAGTTTGTATAAAAAAGCAATATTAAAGTTTGCTAATGTGAAAGAAAATGAGGATTCAAGGTTGCAAACTTAAATCAAAGTAGAGATTGTTAAATTATGATTTAAGTTTGAGGTGAAGTACAGATTTGATTGAACAAATGATAAGAGTCGTTCAAATAAAATAAATGATTTAGAAGTTAAAATACTCGATTAAATTCAGTTAAGCAAATTATGGTACCAAATTATTCTAGAGGGCAGTGTAAAATTCAACTGAATGAATTATATGATCTGTTTGATCGAATCGTCCTAGTTTTCAAATTGCATCAGGCATTCTAATTTGTTTCAACTTGTATTTATTTCTTATATAGAGAATAGATATCTTCTAGGTTAAGGGTGAACAAGAGACGATAGAAAGTCATTCTTTGGGGTTGAGCACAGTGTTTTAGAAGTATTCCAGAGCCGGTTGAAAGTCTTGTAAATATTGGAATATGGTTGTATTATTTGAAATTTCTAGATTAATACAAACTTCTTCTTTGATTAATTCTCATATTCTTGTGTGATTTTGTTGTTTGCTTGTTAAGGATTGATTTGTCTTACGGTTTTTTCTTTGGTTGTTCTTAAAGGTTATAAATGGTCATAACCTAAAAATCGATATTTCGCTGAGATTTCTAAATTCATACAAGTGGTATCAATATACTTATTTTTTTTACATGAACATAATACCCAAATTAGAGCCTATCATATACATAGTCTTGCAAATTGGATGTTGATTAAGTTACAAAGCAGAAGAATAGAATAAAACTAAGAAAATGAAAATACAATAACATAAATTTAAGCCCAAGCTATAGAATCATGAATGAACCATTTAAAGTATACTCCAAACGTACATATGCCATCTCAAAAACAAGTTTAAAAGATGAGAAGGAAAAGTCTGCCATTATCAAACTATTATTACTAAGATTTTTTGTCATCAATTCAGTTTGGTAGCTGATAAGCAATAGGAAAAAACAAAATATAAGATTAAAACTTCGGATTTTCACAAAAATATTACAAAATCTAATCAACTCAAATGTTTAGGCTGTGGCTTTAGTGAAATAGATTTATCATCTCTTGCTTTTTTCTCAGAAGCCAAAAAGCATTTCTTAGCAACCAGACACGTAGATCAAACCACCATATAAGTAAAAACTTAAAATTAAAAAGAAAAAGAACTTGAAAAAAATCTAAATTCAATTTGTTTCCTTTGAGCACAAACTTTCTATATAAAACAAACAGGATCTATAAACAAAATAAATACCTTACGAACACCATTGACAAGGTACCCAATGAAGAATCCAAATGAGCAAATGAGAAAATACAAGAAAATATCCACTACAAAAAGATTAGCAAACACAAAAAAATATTAGTAAAATAAATTGTACAAAGCAGCCACATTTTTGTCAGATGGGAGATGAAAGCATTGGCATATTGAAAATTGAAATGTTTCCATGTGAATTCAAAAGGGGATTAAAAACAAACTGTATAGGAAATGGAAAATTTTATTTATATTTAAAACAATAAAATTGTAAGTTAAAGGCTTTAGGATTAAGACTTCGATTCTATTAACTAGCTAACATGAGCCTAGTCTACTAATGCAAACTCGCTAGAATGATTGTTGTAAGACAAACATTCCAAATTCAATAACAATCGAAACTTAATCGAAAAAACTTGAACAAGATTAAAAGGTTAACTTGAATAAGAAAACTTATCAAGACGACTATTAAACGCTTATGTGATTAAGCTAATTATATGCCCTACGTTATTAGTAGAGAGCGCCAATTAAACTTTTTTTTATTTCCTCAAAATGAATTACACTACCAATTTCATTAAAAATAAAATCCAATAAAATTTTAGTTTTATTACCCAAAATGAATTACAATAGGGGCTTTTATTACGAACAACCTAATTATGACTTCTTTGTATCATCACCGTTAGACAACTTGTTGCAGTACTGTAATAATATAACTGAATAAAAAATTAAAAGAAAAGTATTACATAGCATCAAAAAAGCTTCAACAGCAGCATAACCCACCTATAGCTACACTACAATACCAGTGACACCAGCCCAAAATACAACCAACCAACTTTAGTAGAATATGAAAAACTAAAGCAAAAAAACATTACACAACAGTGAAAGAGCTCCAGCAGCAACATAACTTAATTGTAATCATAATCAAGAATCCTTTAACCCAAAAGATCAGCCAGTAATATTCTTCCTAGAATTTTGAACATCAGTTACTGAACACTCAAGTCTTCAAAAGAAGAACTTTAGCAATGATATTACTAGTGACGATGCCGTTTAGTTATCGTTCAAAACAACTTTAGCGACAACATAGTGGCATCACTAAAACTACTTATGCACAATCAATCACAATCATTACCAAATACTAACAGCATTAACTATTGGCAACGATATCATTTTGTTGCTGCTTAAAAACCCTTTAGCAATAATTGGCTATCATCGCATGAATTATATTTTACCAGACATGAAATTAGTATTGCTAGAACAATTTTTGCCAACAATTTGTTGCCACTAAACTTTGTCTTTAGGCAACAATATTTGTTGCTACTAAAAACAATAATTTAATTGATGCCATTTAGCTCTCAAATTTTTGGCAACAACATTCAGTGTTGTCACTAAAAGTAGATTTAAAATTATCGTTGAAAGTGAAAATTTTATATTAATTTTTTTTCAACATTATGGCGATGATTTTAAGATTGTTGTTGCTAAAAGTGGGTTTTAGCAACGAAAATTTTGTTATCTCTGAAATCTTATTTTCTTATAGTGAAAGCTTTTTTTTCATATTTTTTATATCAATTGAACCACTTTCGCTAAATAGTCAATAAGACTTAATTCTATTTCTTACCTTGAACTGATCTAGCCAACCATTTGAGAAGTTAAATTTTAAATTAGTTTTATCATATATTTTTTACAAAAATTATTTTGCTTTAGTCTAAATTATTTCTTCAATTATATTCACTTCTTTATATAAGAAAAACTACTCGTACAATATATTTTCTAATTCAAAATATTTTGTTGATTTGTGCCTCTTAACGTTTTAATTTTTTATCTCATTTGACAAATATTCTACTGGCCTTTTAAGAGTATTTAATATTATTGACTAGCTGAATATGAAACTTTTATTAAACCCATTGCTATAAATCTTTTAGGTTAGAAAATTGATGCTTATTTTTATACTCACACATTGCTTTTCTCATCGTATAGTAAGTGTAGATCTTTTTACTCCTTTCAAATGAGAGGATATAGAGGAAAAATCTGAGAATTTAGTTAATATATTTTATTGAAAATGTTCTTATTGATGATTTATTCATAAATATATATAATTTATACAAAGTCTTATCAACGTAAGAAATGAATTAGATACTCCTAAATCAAAAAATATAAAAGCTAATTTTAAAATATATATAAAGAACTAGATAAATATTTTTTGTTTGGAAAGCTATTAAGGGGTTATTTATAATTTTCAGTTTGTCATACATGTATTTGGTAAAACAATATTAAATATTATTAAAATAAAAAATTAATCCTAAAATAAACATAAAAAATTAGGTTAAGTCATCTTTATTTCAAAAAGTATTGAATGACAAACCGTGTCTTTCCCTTTATCATACATATATTTTAGTTAAAAATAATATGAAATTAAATATTCTTGAAATAAAAAGATATAAACGTTAATTCTAATATATGTTCAAAAAATTAAAACAAATCTTCTTTATTTGAAAAGGTATTGAATGATAAATCATATACTTTTTAGTCTTACGTATATTTTGATGGCCCAATGCATGTTACCCAAGAGGATAATGAATTGGGTGAAATGATAATTTAAAAGATTTTCAAATTATAGTGCAATAATTAATGACCAATGCAAATAATTATGCAAATTTAAATAAACAGATTAAAGAGAGAGAAAAATGCAACCAAAGATTTGTATAGTAGTTTGGTGATATGCCTATGTTCACTCTTTTATTTTTCAATATCTATATTAAAGTATTATTATACTTCTTATTTTACTGAATTACTTTTTTTCAATATCTATATTAAGGTATTATTATACTTCTTATTTTACTGAATTAAGAGTAACCGCAAGTACAACTTCTTTATAATTAGGTGAAGAGTAATTCAAAACAAATCTTTCTTTAATTCTAGGTAAAGAGTAACTCATTATAAATATTTCTTTATTCTAAATGAAGAGTAACCCAATACAAATAATAAAAATAAGTATTTTTCTCTCTTACATAGTAGATAAAATAATGACTGTAAAACTTAAACTTTCTCTCTCTAAAATAATGAACTAAAGTAGTAGAAAATGTTTGTTTTCACTACTTGGCCTCATTGAATCTTTTGAAAATTCCTTTTTGATTATTATTTATTTTCACACCCTTTCTTCTGCAAGAGTGATAGTATTTATGTTTTGAGTGATTAGCTCTAATAGCTTCTTGAGTCTTCATTAAATTTGCGCAATAAACAAAAGAAACTAGTGGTTATAATTCAAAATTTATTAAAGATATCAATATATTATTGAATTATATCGATACTCGTGCTTTATTTTTCTTTAGTATCTTAGCTACATATCAATGTATTGATACATTGCTAAAGGGCATCAATATTTCTATATGCACTATCTGGAAGATATTTATCTTTGCTTGTGTATTGATACTTTTCAAAGATTATATCGATACTTTCATATGTTCTACCTTTAAGATCATTATTTTTGTTATATGTATCGATACTTTCATATGTTCTATCCTGAGATAGTTCATCATTACCATTTGTATCGATATTTTTTATGAGTGTATCAATACTTTCATGCTCGTACTTTGTGAATCTTCGTCCTTAGCTTTTCATATTAATATGTTTCCTTATTTGTATCGATATTTGTCCTTTTAAAGATATTGTATCGATACTTCTTAGAAGATCCATTGATACTTTTGTTTCTTAGTGATAAGATATGGATATATTTGTTTGGATGTATTGATATTTTTGTTTATCTTAACACTTCTTCTTCATTTCTTTGTAAGTATTTGTATTTGTGATTTTATATCGATCTTTATAACCTGCATTTAGACTTTTCTCAACTTTTTTATACTATTAATGCAACATTGTTCAATAAAAAATAACTTATGACTTCATATTAGCACATAATCTATCATATAACATTTTAAATCCACTGCAACATGAAGAGTTTACTTAACCAAATCTATTAACATTTAAATTCAAACAATTTATTTTAATTTGACTAATAATTCAATTAATTTTTATTCAAATTCAATCAATTTTATTTTATGGAATGACTAAGATAATTATTTAATCAAACATAACTAATTTAACATTTTATTCATCATTAAAAACATATCAATTTCCCCAAAACATTTTGTTCATCACAAAAAACACTTACAATATCATATTTTAGTAAAATAATATATGTATTTATTAATTATTAAGTATTTTCTGTGTTAATACTAAATATTAATTTATTTTCAAATAAATGAATTATTTATTTATTTATTAATAACTTCTTTAAAATAATTATTTTTATTAATTTAAGAATATCATTTTATAAAATTTTACTGGCTCATCGTCACTATTTTATTGTCACCAAAGAGACTCACCTCAATTTGAATAATTTATTCAAGTTTTGAGTCAATATCAATAACTTTTATTATGATTTAGTGACTCCCTCCTATTAATAGTCTTCACTATTTTTTTTAATTGGCAGAATTTACCGTCTGTTGTGTTTATGAAAAAAGTAATATTCTATATCTTAAATAAATATTTTAAATAATATAATGTTTATTAATTGAGTGATAAAATAATATAATAAATAATTTTAAAATTTGTAAAATAATTAATTAATTTACGGATTTTATATTATTTTTAACTTGGTCTTAAACTAAAAAAAATTGTAAAAAAAGAAGAAGAAGAAGATGATTTGGTAATTTTCAAAATGTTATAATAGTTTTTTAATATGTAGGTACAATTTTTTTTTTTTTTTTTTTTTTTTTTTTTTTTTTTTTTTTTTTTTACCTGAAATAGGCTATTGCCACTCGGTACAAAGAGCTGTGTTTATTCTGTCCTCATCTTGGAACCATACTTTTAAGTTGAATCGAAATACGTTCGCAAGTAAGGGTTTGGTGTTTGCTATTTAAATTGATTTGTGATAAAATTTTAAATTAATTTAAATATTACAATTTAAATTTTAAATATTTTAATTTAATTTAATTTAATAATATGCTATAAAAAGGAATTGATTAAAATAGCATTATATGGTTTTGATAAGATTTGACTCGATTTAAATTTACAATTAGAATCTTAAGATTAAGTTAAAATAATTTATTAATTTAAATTAAGTTAAAAAAAAAATTATGCCTTTGTTTTTTTACCTAATTCAAAATGATAAATTTATTATTTATTGTATATATTAATAAAGCAATTAATATATTATTTTATTATATAATATCAATGTTATAATATAATAATAATAAATATACTCAATATTTATTTAAATTATTTGCTTTAACAATTTGTTATTTAAAATTAATCTACTATATAATTCAAACCGCTAATAACAGTTTGTAAAATATTAATTTAAAAATTAATCTAAAATTTTTTAGACTAATTCAAACTAATTCAATTAAGCTGCTTGAATCGATTTGAGTTAAATCGATTTGAATATGCCTACCACTATATGCAGTGACTTTAATAAAATCTAAAATTTTCTAATACGCTACTAATGTGAGGTACTAGATAAATCTTACCAAATTTTATAGATAAATCTTTTAAATATTAGAATATGATATAAAGTCAAGCCACCTAAGATATTTTAGCTCTTTTAAAATTTGTTGGTGTTATATACTCTAAAATTATTTGTATTATCAATTTTAGGTATATTGTGTTGTGTTATTATAATAATATATACTGTATACATATTTTATTAATAAAAAAATTATTTTAATTCATGTGTATATATTTCTTTATCTATCTAATCATACTAATGATAGAATATGTATATGGGCATTAATATTGCAATGTAGGCACACTGAATATTTTTGGTGAATATTATGAAATAATCTTAGTGCGAATAATATGATAGTTATATTATTAGGATATTAATGCAAAATAATAGTTAGAGAACTATTATTTGAATGTGACTAAAGTTATAATGGATCACATGAATGTATGTTATTAATGATTTATCATTAAATTATATAAGTGTGTTAATTACTTCTCAAACTTAAG
>JAWDEX010182690.1:0-13829 GCA_035221805.1 Trichilia hirta | reverse complement strand
TTTGTTGCAGTTTAAGGAGTTTTCATCCACTGTGCTTGCATTTTATAACTGTTTTGAACTTATACTAAGATATATAGTTTTTATTGTTCTCATAAATACTATACGAATTTTGAATCATATAATATTAAGAATGTTCAAATTATACATAAGTAGCTTACAACCTACCATTATTAGAGCATTATTGAACCAATTTTTAATACCAATTTTGAAGGAAAATTATTACAAATGTGATAACTGTATACTTCTTCCTGCTCAGGGCCAATTTATTGAGATAGTAATTCTTCTTACTGAAGCTCGTTTTCCATCTCTGTAATTGTGAACGTTTTATTTTTTGTTCTTCCTTTCAAATCATATATAGGGGTATGATGTAGTTGTTAATGGTTATTCATTCTCTGCAGTTGTAGGCTGGCTGGCTTCACTTTGCGTTGCAGGTTTTACAGCTATTGCAGTGAGGAAAATTGTAAAAACAGAAATGACAGACGCTGAGCCAATGACAAAACCCACACCATTTTCTCCTACAGAAGTGTGGGCATGGAGTGGGGTCTTTCTTATTTCATTTGTTGCTGCATTGCTATATCCAACAGCCCTAGGGACAAGTGCTCGAACTTGCCTCCCTTTCCTACTTGCATCTACTGTATTAGGCTACATGGTTGGTTTGAGGTATAATTTCATTTTTCTCCTATTTTATTTTGGCACCCGACTCTGTTAACAAGAAAAGAAATGATAGGTTATTCTTTAATTTTTCAACTTTTTGGTTTCAGAGTAGTAGAGCCTATAGGTTCATGGTTTTGTTACTCGTTCTTTAAAAATCTGAACTCTTCATCACCTTCTGGCTTCCAGATTGCCATCTGCTGTGAAAAAGGTTTTCCATCCAATTATTATTTGCACAGTCTCTGCAGATTTGGCAGCACTGGCTTTTGGATTCCTTTCGCGATCTGGGCTTGATCCTGTTCTAGGTAATTTTTTATAGTTCAAGTCCTGATATTCATCATTTAGGAGACTCCGCTCATGGAGAATTAAAAAATTATCTTCAGAAATGCACTTTAACGTGTCAAATAAAAAGGTATTATTTAAGGTTCTCATGCGACCTAATTTTTTATTTTAATTTTATATTTGATAATATTTTCTATGTATTAAGCATCCAATTATAATTGTTGGAAGGGTAAGGCTACATAATATTGAGAGGCTATGTCAGCCTAGATGATAAACTTAATGGGAAAATATACAAGGTTTTGCAATGGAAAATTGCATAATGCGAAAAGTTCTCCTCATTTCATCATTACTTGCGTTAGAGAAATTGAGTCATTTGTGAAAGGTGGAGCAAGATATGTTTAAAAATGACAAGTATTACTATGGTACATAATGAGACTTGGTTCATCTTACTTGCAATCAAGGTTAGGATCAGAGCACTACTGAAGTAAGAAATTCACGGTGGACTAAACAATTGATTTCACGAATTACATAATGACATTAAACCTGGGACAATCTCTAGGAAGCTTAGTAAATATTTAATTTATTTCTACTTGTAAACAAGGTATTTAAGCTTGAGAATCAGGAGTTAGATCAAATAGGAAAATCTTTTAGACAAGATTTAATGCCCTTGAAGTTTAAGGCATTGGGCCGCATCATCTTTCATGATTGAGTGCTGTTGCCTACAAGGTTTTAAATACTTAGACAATGCCAAAAGGTGTTGAGGAAAATTAAACCAAAGTACTTATCATGAAGGCATTGTATGCTATGTTGAGCTAAAATTTGTCTTGTGCTACCATGGTATCAAACTATGTCTCCAGCCTCAAACTTTGGGAGAGAGTTAATGAGGTAGTTGATGAGTAAAGAGTGTCAAAACATTAGCTATCTGACTTTGGGATATTGACAAATCATTACTGATAGTGAATATTATAAAAATGTAATTGGATTTGCTATATAAAATTTTATTTTACTACGGGTTGTTCTATGAATGACAAGAGGGATATTCCTACTTGTGGGACAGTAACACTTTCAACTGGTTGTTCTTTTACCCTTTCAGAAGCAAACAAACTTCAATCAACATGTCAAGTTGAAATCCAATTTAGAGAATAATTTGATATACGGTTAACATCTTAGTGGTAAATTCATAAACCAACGGTAAGATGACTCACAGTCTTGTGAAAGATGCAAAGTAAATGCGATACCATTACCAATGCCCCAGATATTTTTATTGTACATACAATGATTAGTGTCCTCATGAAAGAGCTTCAACTTGCATGCTTAATAACATGGCTATAATAGTTTCCCCTTGAATTCACACCAAAATGCAAATTGTACCAGCATTACTGTTTCTTTCTTGGTGTATGTTTAAATTTTGTATGCCGATATTGTAACTTTCGTCCAACATACACAGGTAATTACCTGACAAAGGTGCCATCCAATCCGGGAGCTGGTGATGTACTAATGGGTTTTTTGGGATCAGTTATTCTCTCATTTGCATTCTCAATGTTTAAACAGAGAAAGGTACCTTCCAGTTCTTTACTTTTTATGATTTGAGCATATTTCCATTTTGCAGCAGTAATTACTGTTGTGAGATTAAGGTTGAGTTTGGTATTATGGTATGGTGGCTTTTAAGCCACAACCCCTGTTAAATAAAAGCTCTATATGTTAGATATTAATGTAAAAATGTACAGGTTTCACTAAAATTTGATATTACCAAATACTCTTTAAACTTTGTTTTCATAGCACAGCCTAGGGACCTCAATCCCAAACAAAGCTCTGGTTCACCTTAACTCCTGGATAGAGGTTTTTTACTTGTCAATGAGTGACTAATAGTGTTGTATATTGCCAAGACCGGGTAACTGTAACAGAAACAAAGCTTTAATTTATTTCAACGAGAATATTTCTTGTTCATATAATCAGAATATGTTAATGTTGTTACACCATAATATGTTGACTTTTTTTACTCTGTATTTGAAAAAAATATGCTGGAGTTGAAAAACAGAAGATAAATTATAAGAAACCTCAGATAGTTTTATATTGGCACAAGAGGTATAGGAATTGAGACTGTTGAGTTCGTGTTCTATTTATGTGTATTCATTCTATCCTGCAGCAAAATTTGACTGCCAAATACAGCATAAGATTTATGTAATTAGATGCCTCACTTTCCACAACTAAATTATGTCTATTTTGTTTCCTGAATTATTATATTGTCTAATATGTGTGTGCTCTTATCTTTTCAGCTGGTTAAGAGGCATGCAGCTGAAATTTTCACGTCTGTCATTCTATCAACACTATTCTCTCTGTATTCAACTGCACTTGTTGGACGTCTTGTAGGTTTAGAACCAAGTTTGACTGTCTCTATTCTGCCGAGATGCATAACCGTGGCATTAGCCCTCAGTATTGTGTCATATTTTGAAGGTAAAACCATCCGTACACTCAGCAGTTATGAGTGGGTAATTCTCTTTTGTATTGATATGCACTATAGCTTATTGTAAAATCTGGTCAAAAAAGTTAAAAAATTAGAAGACATTGGTATGCACGATATAAATTCCATAAATTTCATAGAAGAGTTAGCATACCAATTAATTTTATGCAAGTCCAACTATCTTGGAAAGATAATATGCTTCCTGTTTTTAGGTGCCAATTCATCTCTCACAGCTGCTGTTGTGGTAGTAACTGGTCTTATTGGAGCTAACTTTGTGCAAGTAACGCTTGATAAATTACGTTTTCGTGATCCTATTGCTCGAGGAATAGCAACGGCGTCAAGGTATTTACTTCTGCAGCAGCGAATCCTAGAAAACTAAATTATGCAATTTTTCTGCTTGGTTTCCTACTTGCTACCTCTCATCCCATTAAGTTAAATTGGTTAATATATGGAAATTGAAAGGATATGGATATGTGCATCTTACAGACTTCAATTTAATCCCTTTTTTCAGTGCTCATGGCCTTGGAACAGCAGCTTTGTCGGCGAAGGAACCTGAGGCTCTTCCATTCTGTGCCATTGCTTATGCTCTTACTGGAATATTTGGCTCTTTGATTTGCTCTGTACCAGCAGTCAGGCAAAGTTTGCTTGCTATCGTTGGTTGAACCATTTCTTGTTTTAAAGCACTAGTATATTAATTAATTAATATTAAAGTATAAAGGTATTAAATAAAGGTGGTGTTGGTTTCAATTTTTTTTTTTTTTAATTTGTATAGATATTTATCTGTTGCTTGAATCATCAACTAATTAGTATTATGTACAGTCGACGAATTCAGTCTTTCGAACTAATTTAATTGCTTATTTTTCTAGCAAGCCTTATCATTATTTAATATCAGTAGAAATGTTAGGTAGTTATACAAGGAAAGAGATGACACAGACTGCCAGGCCCAACACCTGCAAGGAATTGCTCATTGATGAACAAAAAGAATTTGTAAGTATTGATAATAATCAAGAAAGAAGTTAATCTCAGCAGATTGACACACCAGCACAAATTTGATGGGATGCACACTGAGAGAGCTGTTGTGCTAAAGTTCACAGAGCATATTGATTGTTAAAAGACAAGACCACATCAGTACAAAATTACAGTTGTGTCATGTACCAAATAGACCCTTTAATAAATTTCTTAGAATTTCACATAGATTGTTACATAATAAATGCATTGTCAACATTCACGTAAAGTTTATGCATTGAATGAAAGAGCTCTGAATATAAAAACTCCAATTTTATTTTGGCATAGGAAGTGCCAGCTTGCTGTAATGGACTCAAACGCTCCAAATTCAACCTTTGCACTCAACACTACCAGCAATGCAACCACAAGCTCTCAAAACGCAAATCCTCAGGGAAATGTTTCATTCACAACACCTATCAAATAAGAAAGGAACAATTTCTCTTGCGTAGAATACCCAAGTTCTACCAACCGTTTTGAGGAAATAACCCAAAGGTTTCCTCGATGATAAAAGAATCGCAAAGAGGTATATCGTAATTACCGATGGAATGCAGAGTAATGTTACGACCCACGATATTTATTTCAACAATAGAGAAAATAAGACCGACTTCTCTTGTGTTGGCTTTTCTCAACAATACTGTGCTCGTGTCCTTCACAAAATGCATCATTCGAAAGCAGCTGTGGAATGCAGTATGCAGGATGTATTCTTCACAATCTCACGCAGTGTGCTGCAACTCAAAGGGCAACTTCAGTATAGCAAGAAGGGATAGATAGATAGATGTTAATGAGCAATTATTACTAAAAAAATAACAAACGTTGTAGATGATCCTGCCATTATTAAGAAAACAATTTCAGAAGATGACTTGCTTGACTACCTTCTCAATAGTCTTGGCCCCGAGTATGATGTGATAGCTGTGAAAATTGCCTCCAAGATAGATCTTATGGCCATGGAGTATGTATATAATATGCTCAAATTTCCTATATTTTATGTTGTATTTTCTGATGAAATTGGTCATCTTGTGAGTCTAGTGAGTGCTTTACAGGTAATCGACTCTCAAGATGTTTATAAAGCTATACGTTTCTAATTTTATATATTTGTCTAACATTTAGATTTATTTATGATTTATAAAAGAGAAATACATTAAAAAGAGACTCATTACTTTATTACTTTATTTATTTTTTCATTTTCAGCTTTCCTGCACACCTAAGATCTTTTCTGCAACAACTGGACTTGTAGACGGAGTTTTTGAATGTGGTCGGTTGCAGATTAAAGATAAGACCTTAAGGATGCCCGATGAATATTTTAAAAAATGGGTACACCATAATTTATTCAGATTTGCAAAACACCACATCTTACAGTGCAAAGCAGACAAAAATGCGCACTTCAAAAAGAAATTTGATATGAAAACTTTCGATTTTTATTATGAGCCATGCAATATGTAGTTGGAAAGCTAAAACAGAGATATTCAATTTTATATTTTTAAAATTTTTTTCAGGAACTCTTACTCCTGAGAAGTGAGAACATGAGTTGACTGATCCTGCTTTCGTGGTCAGAGGACTTTCCTTATTTTAATCACTTGTTTTTAGAAGTTTCATTAGAGGGATAAAGTTTAAGGGATCTCACCTATTTAAAGAGAATGGAGAGACCCACTAAGGAAGAGGACTTCTAGCCTTTCCTCATGATAGAAGGAACTGAATCAAGAGGAGAGATGCAGCCGCGCGTCAACAGGATCTTCTCTAACTTACTGTTTTCTTCATGGTTTCAATGAATGTGATATTTGATAATATGGCTTCTTTGAGTAGCTAGATCTCTTGATAGCGATCCAATGTAGCCTAAAATGAATATTCTATGTCATAGTTAATTATTTATTTTATCAATTGCATGTTTATAGTTTCATTCACTATACTTAATTCGATCTATATATTTGTGTTATGGAATAGCCAAACTTAATATGAATTTATTGATTGCGTGAGATAAGGTTATAGTAAATACCATATGCTTGACCGAGAAAACTCTATTGAATGAATGGATTGTTGCTGATGCATGCCTAATATTTGTATTTATTATTTATTTTCTAAAGAAAATTCTTTTTTTGTACCTTTCTTACAATTTAATTAATTGTTTTAAGAACCAGCCTTTCGCTTCAACTATTTTTTGCTTTGTCTTCTTCTTTTTTGTATTTTGGTCTTTTAAGGCATTACATTATTGAATTTAGTATGATAACTTTAACAAATCTTCGTGGGCACGACACTCCTGTTTACTTGCTATATTACTACGATGATTTGTGCACTTACGAGAAATAGTTTTGCTCATCACCTCTCTCATCGTCAAGAGTAGGCTAGAACATAACAACAAAATAGTAAATGTTATGTTGAAGCCAACATAGCCACAAGCAATAACATCATCTAGAACTAGAAGAAAAGCTCATGTGCAAAGGTCAAATACTCCTAAAAGCATTTGTCAACAATGGAAGACGAAGAAGAGGGATTGTACAAGGAAGAGGACAACCCAAGACCACCTCTCAAATTGGCAACGAGCATTGACACTCAGCTTCTGATTGTTGGCACAAGTTCGATCGGGATTTCAAACCAAAAGCTACAAACAATAAGGTCTTAACATTTGGGTATATGATTACCCAATATGCTCATTATAAATTTGGATGATATATACCTCGACACTGAGGTCATAAATCATGTCATCAATGAGCTACAAAATCTCTCTCTGAAAGGTGAATACGAAGGGAATGAATCGTTGATTGTTGGTAATAGTCAAAGACTTAAAATATCACATGTAGGACTTGGAATAATATAAGAAACAAAAACTTGTAGATTTTACTCTTACCTTAAAATTATAAGAGCATTGCTATTTATAACCTCTCTTTAACATTCAATAAGTCTCAGTTTCAAAGTATAGATAACAATTATCATAGATAAACATTTAGCTATGATGCTTGTTATATCTCAACTCTGTAACTTATTTTTATTTGTACTGTGACTACTGACTGGGCTACTACTATTGACTTGGTTGCTATGCTGTGCTTCAACATGTTTGTACGAGTTGTTTGAATTTTTTGCACCTGTAACATGCCCCCTCAAGCCTAAACTTCTTAATTGAATATTCTACTTCAAAGTAAGACATTTGAAATAACTAGAATTATAGGTTTGATAAATATATCATCTGTTTGCTCGTAACATATTTCATTCTCCTTATTTTTAACTTTTTCCTGAACAAAATTTAAATCGATTTCTATATACTTGCTACACTCATGAGATACTAAATTTGCCGCCATAGCTGCAGCACCTGAATTGCTACATTAAATTATTAGTTTCCTTGCAGATTTTACACGCATTTCAGTTAGTAAGGTTACTAACCAACACACTTCAGTAGTAGCAGTAGCTAACCCTCAATTATATGGTTCACAACTTGACCTTGTTATGACTATTTATGTTTTTGAAGATTATGTGACCAAGTTGTTGAAAAAGAAAACACAACCATCACCACCACCTACTGACTTCGCATAATCCATATCACACACCCAATTTGAATCACTATATGCAATTAAACACACGTTCTTTTCTGTATTGAAAAATAAACCAGAATCAATGCTTCCGCTTACAAGTTATCCAGAGTTGTTATGAAGGTTTCTCAAGAAACTGAATCAATTTATTGACTACGAGACAATCTCTGGACGCACAATTGCTATGTATTACAAAGCGCCAATCGTGCTTTAAGACACAGTTGGTTTCGACAAACTCTCTCCTTCTATCTCAGTAAGCTTCCGCCCCCGTTCTATGGGAGTATCAGAATGTTTAGATTATTCCAGGTTAGTTCTCCTTAACAAAGTCAGTACTTCACTTCGGTAAGATGCAAGCTACTGCAACACAAGTAAAATACGTAGGAACCCCAAGATCCTTCAAGCGAAACACATATTCAAATAAGAAATTAATTCCTCAATTTAACTGTTATCATTCCCAGTTTAAGAAGATTCATGTTAACTTATGTTCCATTTATTGAATACATGGAGATGAATCAATTTTTGAGAAATTAAATAAGAAGAGATTCTTTCTTTGGAATTACATTTGGATGCATACATATTCAACATCTCATCTCTCTTCTCAGCCTATTTCTAATATATATTCTCTTATTTTAAGCCTTTTAAGCCTTTGCATCTACAGGAACTGCAGCCCTGCTGGCAACAATTTGCTCAAAGAGATCTCTTATTTTCAATCCAATTATGGTTTGGAAGAGACCTGTTCCATTATTGCTGCCCGGGAA
Organism: Trichilia hirta; assembly: GCA_035221805.1. Taxonomy (NCBI): domain Eukaryota; kingdom Viridiplantae; phylum Streptophyta; class Magnoliopsida; order Sapindales; family Meliaceae; genus Trichilia; species Trichilia hirta. The sequence continues at coordinate 5,157 of JAWDEX010182690.1, read as the reverse complement.
ATCGGTATGCTTCAGCATTTGTTGGGTAACTTCTCCATAGAACTTGGTAGATATGTTGCTTAGATGACTTTCGATGTAAATTAGCTCATCTAATCTATCAAATTGCCCATCCATTTCCAGAACAGACACCTAATTAAGATGAAAACAAGCTCATTAGTTTCTTCGAAATAAGGTATTCTTCAGTTCAATAGAACACTGAATAAGTATTTAGTCAAAAAAGAGATTACCTCGTGGCTGAAGTAAGTAGAAGGGCCATAAGAAAATTTGATTCCAGGGTAAGAGCATGTGAGTTTCCTTCCACATGGTATCCAAGAGATAGTTGATCCTTCATCAAACAGATAAACTGGACTGAAATGCTTCACTCCTTCCTTCATTATCAGCTTGACTCTCAATACCTTTCCTTCATTATCGTCTGGAATCAATTGGGTTGGTAAAACTTCTATCACTGCATCAGCATATTGCTTTTGCGGATCTGCAACGATTACATAAAAATACCATATTAGTGAAAATTCTTTCAAACGCTTTCTCATATATATATATATATCTAACCAAAACTTAAAGCATGCATTGCAATATGGTTTTACCAATATAAGCATCAAAATCCGGTTTTCGAGCTTCAATACTAGCTTTGATGCTCTCAAGACTGTGTCCTCTCTCTGCCATGTCCCTCTACAATGATGGGATTGTAAATGTTTAGATATTAGCCAATAAAGAAAACATTAAATATAGTATAATAGAAGTAATGTAACTCAATTACACAACGTAGTAGAATTATATTATTATCACATGTTGTATATGTTCATGGTGCTAAAAGAAATTTCACAAATAAAAAAAAAAAAATAATTACGAGACAATAATACACTATTCCACATCTACCGTTACCGTAATCTATATAAAAAATTTATAGAGAGTACTATTAATATTGTATAAAGTAATTACCTGAATTTTCCAAGCAAATTTAACCTCATTGCTAATGTCCAAGTAGATACTAAAGTCCAAGAGCTCTCTCACTCGGGGATCATACCTACATATTATGTGACAAATACATGATGAAATAGCCAAAATAATAAATCAAAATGCATATATATATAAGATTATATATTCTTGGGATGGTATAAAAGAATTAGGATCGATATCCCACACACACATATATATAAAAGGTTGGCGAAAACTTAATAATTATATTTTATTTTCTTGAAAAAAAACATATAACCAGAATTTAAAATTTCCTCGGACAGCTGCTGGGCCATTCCTTTAGATAAGGGACAACCTTTGCGATTGAAAATTATCATGGCCTGATACCTAATTCCCAATTAGCTCATAAACTTGTCCTTTAATTTTAAAGTTTAGCTACGTTTTTGGTAACAGAAAATTTAAAAAAAAAAAAAAAATCCTTTTTTTTTTTCACAGAGTAATTAGCAAAAAATATAGAGGACCAAAAACATTTGGATACCAAAACAATAAATTGAATGGGCATATCAGCATAAAGGCCCATCTTAGATACGGTGAAGTAGCCGCTAGGCCCATACAATAATTTTTTTTTTTTTTTAAATAATAAAAAATACTGTTTAGTATCTCTCTAACAGGAATAGATCTACATCTTAGTTTTCATTCTTGACTGCAACACTACCGGTTCTATCAACAACAAATTTTCATTTTTCTTTAGAAGAAAAAAAGAACTAGGTTTTGAATACTTAAATCTTAAAATGGCCATTAAAAAAGTTTAAAATAAAACAAAATAAAGAAACATGAACACAAAGAGCCCAAATTAGGTAGATGGAATCTACTTTCTTCCTTTAAACTCGAGAAGAAAAATAAATGAGTTATACACGCATGGGTAGTCAATGGTACTTACATTGGGTGTAACCCTTCAATGACAAGAATCTTGGGTGGTTTGATGAGCTCAGGAGGATCCAAAAGGCCAGTAACATGATTGTAAATCGGCTTGTCAACAGCAATTCCATCTTTCAAAGCCTTCACTTGCTCATACATTAGATCAAAATTGTTTGCTCTTGGGTCTAGTGCTGTTACTCCTTTCTCTTTTCTACCAGTTCTATCTAGTGAATGATAATCATCTAAACAAATCACAGTTGTTGTATCACTTATCAGCGTGTTTGAGTCTGGGTTACCTCCCTTAGGTGGCTCTGCTGCACCACCAAATACACTTGTTAACCTTCTCATGAAAGTACTTTTCCCACATCCTGAGTCTGCTGCTAGACCAATCACAACGGTCTGTGAGTCACCAGATACTGCACAGGTTATCACAAATGGGCTGCTGATGCTACATCTTTTTAGCCTGCTACTGCTGCTTCTTTTGCTGTAGAAGAATACTTGATTTTGATGGAAACCCCCCAAGTGGGTTTTTGTTGGTGTGTTAATTGAGCAAGTTGAGTTGAGGGATTGAGTGGTATAAACTGTACAACCAGCCATTTATGATCTCTCCAAAAAGAAAGAAAGAAATTCAGCGAGAGAGCGATGCTGCTAACTAGTGTTTGGAATCCTTCAGTCTTAGGTTCTAAAAGGATACATGAACTGAACGGGAATTTTTTGGTATCTCTTTTTAATAAATATTTAAAAAATATTGAGTAGAGAGAAAAATTATGGAGCACAAATAGATGGAAGAAAATGGATGATGAAAGAAAACAGATGGCAGCTTGGAATGGAAAGGAAACAGTTTGTCTTCGCGATCCAAGGTTGATGGGTCTTTTGGTTTTTGGGTTTCTATGGATACCCTTTGTTTTGGACAAAATTAATGGAAATATTTATATGAAGAATGGAAATGTAGGGACAAAAATGGGTTTCAATCATTAGAATAGGAATATATCTGTCATTTGAATTTTTTTAATTCCTTAATAAAGCAAAAGCAAGAAATAATATATTCATTTAATTATTTAATTGAAAAAGATGGCTTTGCTGATGAAGTGAGGTGAAGTGATGGCATTTGTGATAATAAAGGCACGGTGATGGAAGAAGGCAGTTTGCTTGGTGGGTATTTGCTTCCAGTTTAGATATTTTGGATGACACGTGGCATTAAGATAGTGGATAGTTGAAGATTAGGATTTAGGGTGTGAAGTGAGTGGGAGATGAGGAGGAGATGTGCATACAGTACACACTATTACCAACCCTTCCAAATTTTATTCAATATTTTTGGATATACTTTATATTTGGAGCATAACTATAGTACATATATGTGTATGCAATATTTTTTTCATTTTTTCATTTTTTTATAAAATTTAATTCTTTTTTTGTGATTTTAGTTTCTAAAAAATAAGATAGAAAAATGAAAAATATAATATAAATTAACAGCCTAAGACTTTAAGTGACGTAACATATTGTACTCCAAATTCTCGGCTAGAGAATTGGAGCTTAAATTATTTAGCATAACCTAAGCAATTATAAAGACCCAATCCACAGCAAAGCACCAAGTTCTTGATTAGTTTTATTTTTTTAAAGGTTAAAATAATTTTTTTATGTGAATTTAAAAAAAAAAAATTAAATTATTTAATAAAAAAATTTTAATGATTATTTTTTTACTTTTATTGAAAGAAGTCTAAATTTTTTAAACTTTTATAGTAGAATTATTTAAAAAATTAAATTATTGAAAATATCTTTATTTTATTTCAAAAATTTACTTTATTTTTCTCCTAACACAATGAAAACGAGAACTAGACTATAAACGCTCTTAAAATTTTTAAAAATCTCATTTATTCCTACAAAAAATTTGACAAATTCTCTTTAACTCCCCAAAACTCTATACTTGAATGGTGTAAATGATCTTAAATAAAATATAGTGATTATAAAATAAATTTATGAGTAACCTTATTACCCAAGATTAAGAGAATATTCTCAAGAAGAAAAAAACTTCCTTAGTTGTGAAGTATATTGTTGATTTTTACCAAAATCTTGTACTTAGGTGCTTAAACACTCATAAAAAGAAAAAAGACTTCATTAAAATTGAGCACCAATCCACTACAAAATAAATAATTAGGATAATAAAAAAATAAAATAAAATGTACATAAAACTTTAAACAAATATACTAATTTAAAAAATGAATGAGTAAAATTACTCAAAATAATTTATAAAGAACTTGTGAGTCTCCATTTAAGATCGTAATTGTCACCAAATTTTATTTAAACCTAAACCAATATGAGTATATTGTAAATAAAAAATATATTAATTTTAAAATAATGAATTGAATAAAGAATAATAATAAATTTTTACAATTACAATCAAATCACAAGTTATCAAACATCACCAATGAAGTATTAAATAATAAAGTCTAACTGATAAAATTTTGATTTACGAAACGACGCAGAAATAAGAACGAAGAATATCACGTGCATGGGATGCATGTTTGCACATATCATTCTTGCATATCCTTAGCTGCCTTCTCTTGTACATTTTCAATCACTATTACACATACTCATTTTTTAGTGACTTTATCAAAGTCTAAGATTTCGTCATAGCTCAATTTGTATGACTAAAAATATAGGCTATTGTATTAGTTAGAACGAAGTCCCTCTAAAACTTTCTACCAAAAGCTCCTCTTTTATCAAAATAAAATAAATTTAAAAGCTTTCAAATTCTGTAGCATAACCATGAATACATCTTGTACGTTTACTCTTGATAAATGAATCATGATATCACTAATCGCTTGACGTGATTTCATGATTAAACTTTGTTTTTCTCATTCGCATGTCGCGTCCTTTTGAAATTCATTTTTTCAATGTAAAACATTCCTTTTCTAATCTACAAAGTGTTGGAATCAACACCAACTCTTGGGCTATCAACTTATTGATCAGAAGTGAATTCGTAAATTTATTAAATAAGCCCTCCTTAATTTAAACCATTGAACTCTTTCAAATTCGAATAATAGAATAACCACATGAACTAGACTATATATATTGACAGACCACATAATATATATGTAATCAATGATTTGTTGATAGATTGTAATAATGTACGATATAATCCTTTGATCTGAGACGTTTAAAATCAGATTCTATATAGATGGGTATATTTCATATGATGTATACGTGCAGGGTTAATCATGTCTTGTACAAGAGCTGATTTGGGTATGCTTTGTTCATATAGGTACATATCCATGAACCCTTATTCGATCAAGATATAACAACAGAAGAATATTACCCACACGT
>JAWDEX010182649.1:0-13838 GCA_035221805.1 Trichilia hirta | reverse complement strand
CAACCCCCCGAACTTGGAATCTAAATTTTTTAGGTGATCTATCCCACCATTATTTGGATAGATGGCGACTCCATTTTAAAATTTTTCATTACGTCAAATTTTGGACGACGTCAACACATACCTAATATTAGGTCCCAAAACTTTTATTCTCTCTGAGGTCATTGCCTATAAAATAGGCACTCAACATTGTATTCTTTCTAAGGCCGTTGCCTATAAGAATAGGTATCAAGCATGGCCGATATTGGGTCATTGCCTCGAGAAAACTCTCATGCACCCTATCATCATCATGAACCCTCACATTGCTTATCACTGTCACACAAAGGTTACAACTAATATCCATACATATATGGTTTATACAACATTAATCCATTAATAACATTCCATTTATACCTTTTGTCAACAGTTGGTGTACAACTTTCATACCTTTTTATAAGATCAAAAATTTTATACCCTTCATTGTATAGTTCTAACAATTTATTCATTACATCATACATTGCTTTATTCATAGCCACAAATCTACCCATTAATTTTATAATATACTAACACCTTTGATTGCTAAAATATTTCATTGAACACTTGGAGTGTTAAGTTATACTAAACTATGCTTTTCTATATTTTTAGCTTTACAATACCTAATATTACAATTATTCAAAACCACACATTCATACTACCAAATTAATATCCTTATTCATCATAAATTTTTTAAAACCAACCAAAATTACTAAATCATAATCATACTCTATCTACCTCTTAAATTCACAAAAAAAAAAAAAAAAACTAAGTTTTATAGTGAAAAACTACTAACTAAGAGCTTATCTAGCTTTTAGAGAAAAAAAAATTTGATCTTAGAAGCTAAATTGTGGAAGAATGTCAAGTTTTTTATAATGCTACAATAGTGGTCAGGTTATTATTTTGGCAACTTTTTTGGTAATTTGTGTCAAAATTTAATTCTTCTTATTGATAGGAGTCTGATGGCATAAACAGTATGTTAATCTAACATGTATACGTAAAGTTATGGCCAGTTTAACTTTCTCTCTCCTCTAAACTCTTCTTCCTCTCTAAGTGAAATGAATTAGCTATCTATCTATCTATCTATCTATATAGATAGATAAATAGATAGATAGATAAAGCCAAAATTTTCATTTTAAGCAATTTTATTATTTTTGGGTAAAATAATTATTTCTTGCTCTATTCTACGTTCTAACCTATGTTTCGCGATCTATCTTTATAATAGGTTCAATATTTCAACCCCTAATTTATTTTTGAGATTTTTAAAAAAATATTCTAACTTTATCATTCTTTATACAAATTGAGTGTCATTCATAGTGTTGGATTCTACACATCATGAGCTTCCATCTAATATTAAGATTTATGAAAAATAATCCTATTATAGGTGAGCTACTTTAGAAATCGAATTGAAATTTTACATATTTAACATAAATAGTCATAACTCCTTTAATATTTATCTAATTTGAGCACCATTTGTGGTATGATAACCTACACTTTACAAGCTTTTTTGTTTTAGGTGTTGAAATTCATTATAACAAATCCAAAAAGGGTTCTGAGATTATCCTAAAGAAGTTATATAGATTGTGTGTTGGAAAAGTTCAATATACAATCATGCAAAACTAAAGAAGCTTCTTTTGTAAAAGGAGATAAATTAAATAATGAGCAATGCCCTAAGAATGACACTAAAAAAAAAAAAAGCAATGAAGAATGTGCCATATGCCAATGCAATTGATAGACTCATATATGCATAAGTATATACTAGACCTGATATTACTTTTACAGTCAACACTCTTAGGAGATACTTGTCGAATCTAGGTCATGATGATTAGGTTATAACTAAGAAAGTAATTAGATATGTTCAATGAATAAAAGACTTCATACTAGTATATAAAAAAGTAGAGCATCTCAAAGTGATTGGATATTCAAATGCTGACATTACTAGTTGCTTAGATGACTAAAAGTCAATATCTAAATATATCTTTGTGATGGCCAAAGGTTCCATTTCTTGGAAGAGTACTAAGCAAACCTTGTTACTAATTCTACTATGTATATTGAGTTAGTGACATGTTATTGTACTTTTATTCAGTCTCCTTGGCTTAAAAATTTGATCTAAAAGTGCAAGTTATAGACTCTATTGATAGATCTATGGTAATCTACTATGACAACACTACAGTTGTGTTTTATTCCAAAAATGAAAAAATTAGAAATGCATATAAACACATGACGATCAAATTCTATACTATTAAGGACTTAGCTGAAAATAGAGACATTGTAGTTAAAAATACTAGAACTGAGTCCATGTTGGCTAATCCTTTGACTAAAGGTTTACAACCCATATTATTTAAAGAACATATAAAGAATATGGGTGTTATAGAGTCATATATAGTTTACTTTTCTAATTGTTATTTTATATGCAAACTCATGAAATATTTCATCTTATGCTTATTATTAAAGTAGTTTATAATTGTTATCTTTATCTATTTCTCTTGTTGATAAAGAAATGAAAGTATAAAATAGTATTTTAAAACATATTATGAGTTTTAAAATGATTGGATGTCACTAGTTTTGAGATCTCCTGTTATATTATAACAATTAACTTATTTAAGAAATATAATTTCATGTTGGTTAGAAATTACACTAATGTAGTTTCATATTGTTGAGAAAATTGCATTAAGGATTGAGAAGAAATAGTGTGTTACAATTGTGATCACATATTTATATTGTTTCGTACTACACTACTGGCCTTTGATCCATGAAAACATGATATTTATTATATATGAATATGAAAAATCTTATGTTGCATTATCTTCTTTTAACATAATGATTGCCATAATCCTATATTAAGGTTATATTTAATTAGGTTATTTTAAGATGTTGTCATTAGAATATTATTTTTAAAATTATGGCCATATAAAATAAATTTTTAATCATTAACTTGAGGGTGTTGTTTTCAAAATAATAATATGTTAATTAATGTAGTCCAAGTGGGAGAATATTAGAAATTTTCTAAATATGGATTTACATTATTTTTAATTAATTGAGTTAATGGATATTCCAATGTGATTATATTAAAATTAGATATTAGGCATCTAATTGTTATAGGCTTAGTTGAGCAGCAAAGTGTAAGCAATTGTGTTTAACTAAAAGCCATAATTGGAGGGTTTTGCTACGTCCCCTCTCTAGCCTGTATATATAAGATAGGTTATATCTATTGGTAGCATTGCCATATTAAAAAGCTACTATGTAGAAATAAGTCATAGAGAGGAAGATCATAGCAACAAAATTAATCCAAAGATGGTATAAATAGGTATGCATTATTGATTTTATTATTATGATATATTTATGGTATTTTATACTTATATATGGATTCAATCTATTTCAATTGTTCTGCTGTATTTTGTTGATTAATTTTGCATTTTATGAATTACAACATATTATAATTTAATGTTGAACATTGCATAAGGCATCCCTAGGTAATTATTATGCCAGTCTACACCCATAAGCAATTATCATGAAGTGACCTGCTTTTAACTCTAGCATGCAATCTTTAGACAAGCCAACTCCTTGTTCTTTGATATTCGTTGTGTAAAGACTAGGGAAATGCACCACTAATTATTACAAATATGTCATTCTCTAACAAAGAGGGGGTTAGATACTGCAAACTTTGGCACATCCACATCACATTTGTATTTATACAATAAAATACTTAAGATTATATTTTTTCTCCCTTTTTTTATTAATCATGTACCTAACTTAAGTATTAGAGTTTAACCACTGAAAAGTTAACTTTACTCTTAACTTTCTTCTTTATATTTTTACATAACAAGAGAATTGTGCCACAGCCAAAATATGGACTTGAGGCAAGACTGATAACCATAGCAAACAACAATTAAAATATAAAATTTGTGTAGTATTCAACATATTCCTCCCTAAAATTTTTTAGGTATCAATATTTTAATTATTATTTATTTAATATATTTCTTCTAAAGGATTTAGGGTGTAGTAAAATTATCGAAATTTGTAACATTGATTAGTTAATTAGAGGAAGACATAATTACAAAGAAATAATTAAATAGATAAGCATTGATATCAATTAGAAATCAACCTTAATGTTGATTGGTTGTCTCTATTAGAGGAGGACAATGTGTGAACAAACATTTATCATCAGAAAAATTTAAATAATCTCTTGATATGGTTTTCACATATAGAAAATAAAACAAATCAATATTGAATTAGGTGGAAGAGAAAATAATGTCAACTTTTAATCGCCAATTTGTCTTTAATTCAATGCATTTAGCCTACTTAAAAGATTCCTTGAATAACATTTATCTATATCTTAGGAGCATATGCTAAAAGAATACATTAATACCTAAAACTAAAACAACTTTAATTTTTGAACATTTTATTAAAAATTAATTTTTGATGTAAATATTAGCTCAAAAGATAATAAAAAGAGATTAAGGATGTAAATAAATTTAGGCAAGATAAAAATACAAATTTTAGTCTCCCACTTTTGGGAGAGTAAATAAAAAGAAAATTGTTTTAATCAAATGTGTGTTAATTTATTACATAAGGGGTGTTATTTATGGACAACCATTCTACTATATATTATAAAAATAGAAGAGCAGTAAAAAAAGAGAGAAATTTAGCAGAATTACTCTAACTTGGTAAAAGATAATCCACTATATTTTACTCAAAAGTCAAGACACCTAATTTTTTAAAAGTCAATACCTAGTTATATCAAAAATAGAAAAGGCTGTAATTATAACACTCACCCTTGGATTTCACCATTTTCAATTAACTTAATATATACTTCATACTGTTTCATTAAAAACCTTAACAGTGAAAACCCAGTGAGATAAAAAACGAGTTAAAAGAAAAAAAATACAGTGCATATTTAGCTTTCCTTGATGAAAATCCCATTCTCAAAATATATATAATATATAATTTATATAATATTAGTCTATCAACTTGTGAAGGTGACGCATTCTAATATAGTATACCAATTTTTTAAAAGTTGATATAAGTAGAGTCTTGATAAAAATATCAGTAATATTATCAAAGAAGCAAATCTATTTGACATCAATTTGGTGATTTTGCTAAAGCACTTGAGTATAAAAGAATTTAAGTAAAATATGCTTGATTTTGTTACCTTTGATATATCCTCTTCTAACTTAAGTAATAAAATAAGCATTATCTTTATAAATTATAGTTGGATTATTTGTAGCATAAGATAAGTTTCATGTACTCCCTATATGATATATAATAGAATGTAGCCATACACATTCATGACTAGCTTCATATAAATAATGATATCAGAATGATTAGAAGATGTTACAATAAGAGTTAGCTTTGTAGGTCACCAAGAAATTGTTGTATTGTTATAAGTAAATATATATCCCGTTTGAGATTGGGCTTTATAAGGATCAAAAAGATAACTAGCATTTATATGACTAACTAAACTTGAATTTCATGTTGGTTCATTGGATTAAATTAATCCCAAATTTCTCATTTTACAAAGATAGCATAATACATGTTTGATGACATTTCAGTGTCTTTGAGTAGGTTTAGAACTAAATCTAGCTAGCAAATTCATAGTAAATGCTATGTCTCGTCTTGTACATTGTACTAAATATAATAAGGCACCAATAGCTTAAGATATGATATTTCTAGACTAAGTATCTCTTTACCATCTTTTTTAGGAAAAAATAGAACCTTTCTAAGATTAAGAGAGTGAAAAATTATTAGAGTACTCAATGGATGAGATTTGTCCATATTAAATCATTCTTTTTAATACATGTAAACTGGTGGATTAATATTCTATCAGATTTACACTCAATCTATAGGTCAAGACAGTATTTAGTTTTTCTAAAAACTTTTATTTCAAATGCCGTTCTTAAGTATTTAATAGCCTTTAGAACCTCTTTAGGAGTTCCAATTATATTCATGTCATTGATATATACTACTATAATAACAAATTCATATTCTAATTTCTTTATAAATATGTATAGGGATATATAATTATTAATATATTCTTTTTTATCAAATATTTGATTAAGCAATTGTACCACATACGCCCAAACTATTTTAATCTATATATGGATAATTATGGTTTGATTAAATACAAACTACGATGTTTTAATTTACATGCTTTAGGCATATTGAATCCTTCAGAGATTTTCATATAATTCTGTATGAAGTAATCTATATAAATAACGGTTACTACATCTATAAGACGTATATTAAGTCTTTTAGAAGTTGCCAAACTAATTAAAAATAGAAGTGTCATGATATTTGTTAATGAGAATATATTTTATTAAAATTAATTACAGGAGTTCGAGAGAAACCTTAGGCAATGAGTCATGCTTTATATCTTATGATCTCGTTATTCTTATTATATTTTTGTATAAATACTCATTTGTATCTAATGGGTTTGATATCTTTAGGTGTTTGGACTATAGGTTCAAATACTTTTCATTTGAGAAGATAAGCTAATTCTATTTGAATTACTTATTTTCATTAAGGCCAATCCTGCCTTTGTCTACATTCATCAATAATTTGTAGTTTATAATCATCTTTCATAATCTTAGTAGCCACTAAGTAAGAAAATACATTATTGATGACTATATATTATGATCCTATATGATATGTATTATAATTTGTAGATTTTTCTTTATTTTTCAATTTATGTTCCTCTTTAGAAGCTTGTGTCACCTTAGTGACAATTATCTCTTTAGGAACATATATCTCTTTAAGTATATTTATTGCATTAGAAATAATTACACGTGTTTATTGAGGGATAATTAATTATTCAGGCATATATAGTTAGCTTTTCTAGAGCAGTGGGTATAACACTAGCATTTTTAGTTGCCTAATTTTTTCTTTTTGGTACAACTCTATCTTTTAAACCATATAGTCTATCATGCTTTTGGAGTGTCATAGATGATTCATTTATTTCTAATTATTCTTCAAGAACAATCACTTAAGCTAATAGGCCTATAGCTCTTTCAGAGCCTTCAATCAGATCTTTAGGACCTAATATAGTATTTACTTTTACTTTAACATTTATTAGTTTTAAGAAATATTTTTCATCTCTTAAGATAGTATGCAAAGATGTACTATTTACTAGACATATATTTTCACTTTTCTTTTTCAAGAGAAATAATCTATTAAAACTCAATTTTCTTTTATTAAATATAAAAGGTTCATACATTAGACAAAAAAAATGTATAATAAAATAAGAAATATAATAGTAACTAATGAAAGGACATAAAAAGTATATAAATAAGAAATTTAGTTAATCTTTAATTAGTGTGAATATTTTTATTACTAATTAAATATTTAACATTTCCATCTTTTTCTTTAAAAAAGTCAGAGACATCAAGATGAGTAAGATCTTTAGGATCATTAAAAATTATTTTGGGCTTATCATTAGGATACCGTATTTTATAAATATTCCACTTCTATTATTAAATTTGTTCTGCCATTATAAAGATTTTTGACCACCATGGTGTGATAACCATTTCCTTTTTCATAACTTTTGTCATGTCTATAATTATTAGAAGTATTTGCATTCACTTCTTCTGAGAATGACATAGATCTAATTAAATGTTTTTATAATTTTTCAATAGAAGTTTATTATTTTTTTTAACAAAAGGTCAAATAAATTTATGACTTATCAAATATTATCCGATTCGACACTTCAAGGCATCATAATTTTGCTTTTAGGACTTCAGGTCAAAAATAATCTTTTGTGTTTGATAAAAAAATATTCTTTCGATGATCAAACTTTGATTTAAATTTTTCATATTAATGTCTTTCAAAAATTAAATAAAAAATAGAGTCATCATTTATCCAAATAATGGTGAGATAAATTACCTAAAAAAATAGATTTCAAGTTTAGGGGGTTGATAAAGCATAGAAAATGTGTTAATTATCCCACAATTTTCGTAAAAGTAATTGCCACAAATATAATGATCTTGAATTTTAATTTTTTAAATTTATTATTTTTAATATTTTTATTAAAAGAAGAAAAATATTAAAAATATTCTACCGTCTTAGTAAATCACTTTAATTTTTACTCTATTATTGCTTTTAGCATTTTACTAATGGAAAAGAGAATATTTGAAATATTCTATCATCTTAGTTTTCTAAAAGGAATATTTATTAAGAGAACAGAGAATATTAAAAATATTTCGCCGTCCTAGGTTTTTATTAATAAAAAATTTGAATTAAAGGAAGGAAGAATATTAAAAATATTCTACCGTCTTTTTTAATATTTTTTAGTTCTTATTAACTAATAAATAATAAAAAATATTATGAAATTTTATTTAAAAAAAATATAAATTCGACATCTAATTCAGTATAATATTAAATAACATGTATAACTTAAATAAAAATAAAGTAAGTATAAAATATTTATAAAATTTAAATATAAACTTTATAAATAAAAAATAAAATAAATCAAAGAACAGACAGGGATAAAATATCTCACTAATATATATAGAAGTAAATGGTGTAAATTTAAATAATATAGGAAACAAAATATTTTCATTTTAAATTAAAGAATAAATAGGAGCAAAATATCCTACCAATATAAATTTAAATAATATAAGAAATAAAATATTTTTATTTTAAATTAAAGAACAAATAGGAGTAACATACCTCACTAATATAAATTTAAATAACATAAGGACAAAATGTCCCCAATTTAAATTAAAAATTAGATAGGGGCAAAATACTCCATTAATATGCGTAAATGTAAATTATATAAATTTAAATAATATAGCGAATAAAATATCTCCACTTTAAATTAAAAGACAAATATGGATAAGATACTCTACTAATATATATAAAAGTAAATTACATAAATTTAAATATCATAAAAAATAAAATATTTCTACTTTAAATTGAAAAAACAAATAAAAGAAAAATATACTACTTGCAATATTAGTTTTTCAGAACTAAGAGTATTTTGATAATTTTGACATTCATGGGTATTTGGTATTTTTTAATAAGTGATGACTTGTTAGTAATTTGTATAGACTATGTGATATTGAAATTTGTATATAAAAAATTTTTGGAAAAAAATTTATTTTAGAATGGCCTAATGTGAAAAATGAGCATTTGTGAATTCCAAACATATAACTCAAGAGTAATATGCTTAATTCACAGGAGATTTAAGGCTATACCTATGCTTAAATAGAAGATTGTTAACATAGTGATGAGATTAGGTCATCGATTTTGGAATATATTTTTAGATGATTCGAATGATATTTGCTAATTCAAGGGGATTAGTTTGACCAAAATATGGAGCTCGTTCAATCAAACATGCAGCCAAAATTCATTCAAATGAATCAAAGGATTTATTTGATCGAATAAGAAAATTTGTTCAATCGAAGTATGTATAAAGGAGAATTTGTTCGATTGAATAGATAGGTGTAAAATTGTAGAGAGCCAAAAAATATTCATTTGAACGAATTAATGTATTCATTCAAATGAAAGAAAAAATTTATTTGAATGAATTGAGAAATTTATTCGATCGAACTTTAGATGCCAAAGTTTCAGAAAGGCCAAAATAATTCGTTTGAACGAATTGGGAGATTTGTTCAACCTAACTCAAGGTAGCAAGTTTTTTAGAAAGAGTTGAATAATTCATTCAAATGGATCAGAGGATTCGCTTGACCAAATTGCCCATAAAAAAAATACCTTTTTTCCAGAACCTTCTCGGTTATAATTTTAGGGGCAATATAGTAATTTTACTCCTTATTAGATAAACCCCTAAATCGTTCTATTTCTCTCATTTCTCTCCTTTTTCTCTCCTTATTCATCATTTTCTTATTCTTTCCTTGTGCAGTTTCTTACACATTTTCCCCATTTCCTTTAATTTCTTCAAATTTTTGGTAAATACTACTTCCTTACATTCCTCTAAACTCGTTATATCGATCGATTTTGTACAATTTGGACTAGATTAAAAGAGATGAAAAACTAGGGTTTTGGAAGAAAGATAGGGTTTTTCAAATTTGATTAACAAACAAGTAAAGTTTTAGTTTCTTCATGTTAGAAACGAACTCTTAGTAATGTTTCTCATTAGTTTCAAGCTTAAATTTGTGTTTGTATGAAAGTTAAAATTTAGGATTTATTATATTTAGGAAATTTTAGAATTTAGGTCTAAATTAAGTCATATAAAATATAAATTTAGAGAATGTACTTAGAAATAATTAAAATAGAACATAAAATGGCTAAAAAAATTGATTGAATGAAAATTGAATGTAATTACTATTCACAGGCACTATTTATTATTACTATTCATCTAAGTTTATGTTTCTATCAAATTTAGTTTCAATTATAGTATTTATAAAGTTATTGTTATATATGTATATTTTAGGCATCGAGAAATCAAACATCAAGGTTACAAGGTGCGAAGAGTAAAGGGAGTGTATACCCTCCTTACTAAGTGAGTGGATTCTTTATATATTTTTTATTTTTAAATCAAATCAAATTTTTAAAGGCTATAAAGTATTATAAGTATTTTATAAATAAATAATTTAAGATCACATAAGAGGCATTAGATTTATTATTGTGGTGAAGATTAGAAGGGTCTCCTTGTTTGTGACTATTGATTTAAATCTATATTTTATGATACTATTATTTTCATGATATATTGATAATTTTTATGAAATATAATTTATGATTTGTATATATGCATGGTCAGAGGCTAATTGTGTATTTTAATATTGATGTTTTCTTGTAAAATGGATATTGCATAATTGTGATCTTGGATATACTATTTTGACTCATAGATGAGATTATGATGATTTTATGGCTAGAGAGCCAAGTTATTATTTGATTTATTTGATACATGATATAGACTGAGGAGGCTTTAGCTGTGAGAGTTTAAACTGTAGCTACAGAGTAAGTAGCCTAGGGACGAACCTATGAAGTAGTCACCTAGGTGAGTGTGGTCGTCAACGAGGCTTCTATAAGGGAGGAGATGACACTATTTGGGATGTTGTGGCTCACTAGACAGGATTGTAGAGATTAGTTATATGAGGATTCATAGGTTACTCTAAGCTAATGTTAGTGGCAGGCATGGTTTATAAAATAAACAAATCATGCATCATGTATTTGATTATACAAACTACACTTTCATATAACATGCATCATGTATTTTATTATATAAACTATACTTTTACCAAATATTCATTATTTTAAATAAATGAAAAATTCACTAACGGCTTAGGTTTGCTCCTAATCAGAGTAATCACTGGAAAGGTGGCTTATCCAATAATTTTGTTGACCATTTTAAAAGTTTTACTTGACAATTTGATTTTATTCTCATTTCATTGTTTTATAAATGTTTTATTATACTAACTTAATTGATTTGAATATTTTATTTTTATTGATTTTCTTCCTATGTATGTTGACACACACACACACACACACATACACAGGTGTATTACTTATTTTTAGTCTGCTCACAAAGTATACTTATGTCTACTTACCCCTTCACTCTTCAGTTTTAGGTGATCAAGTATAAGATAGATAGCACATTAGCGGTGGTGATCAAAAGTAACCTTAGAACTATCGGTATCTATCGAGATTATGACTAGTATTTAAAGAAAGTTGTCCACTAAGTATATTTTTGTAAAAAAACTTTATGATATAAAAAAAAATCAATATGTTTGGATTATATAATTTAAATATTGTAAATCGTTTTATATGTTATCATTTCAAAATAATATTTATTAAATTGTATGATTAGTATGATATAAAATTATTTTCTATTTATTTATTTTAACGTATAATTTCTAAGGGTCTCGAAGAGACCAGTATGATTTATGTTTATAAAATAATTGATAAAATATTTGAGAGTATATGTTTATAATTTGCATAAAGGTAGGTACTTGATTAGCCTTACAATTTTGAATACATATTCAGAGTTAAAGTGTGTCTTGAGGGTCTATGATAGTTGTCACTTGTGGACCCCACGAGCGGGGGCGTGACAAATGAAGCTCAACTATTGATAGTTTCCATTTATGCTAATGATATGCTTATGATTTGAAGTCATCCTCAACTAATCCAAAAGTTTAAAATTGAGATGAAGAATATTTTTGAAATGATTGATCTTGGTGTTATGAAGTGTTTTTTAGGAATGGAAGTGATGCAATCCTCTTCCAATATCTTTATCTATCAACATAAGTATGCCATGGATGGACTAGAGACACTCAAAATGCAGAATTGTAAACCAGTTTCTAGTCCCATGACAATAAGCAATAAGCTGAGCAAAGAAGATGATTCAAGAAAGGTGATTGCAAGCCTATACAGAAGCTTAATTGGGTGACTTTTGTACCTTAGAGCTAGTGGACCTGACATATTATTTACTGTGAGTGTGCTTTCCAAGTTCATGCATTCACCAAGTGAGAAAAATTATGTTGTAGCAAAAAAAGTTCTCAAATACATCAAAAGGACTATTACCCTTGGTGTTAAATTTTCAAAATCCACAAAAGTGAAGTTGGATTTAGAAAGTTATTCAGATAATGACTGGAGTGGTTGTGTAGATAATTCAAGAAGTACCTCAGGTTACACATTTTCACTTTGGTCTAAATGTTTTTTGTGGTGTTCTAAAAAACAAGAAACTACAGCTCAATCAACAGCAGAAGCAGAGTACATTGCTATAGCTTCAGCAGTGAATTAAGCTATTTAGCTAAGAAAGTTGTTGTATGACTTGTAGTAAAAACAAACCAATGGAACCAAGATTCTATGTGACAACATGTCGGTAGTCTCTATATCAAAGAATTCAGTATTTCATGGTCATACAAAACACATTAAAATCAAGCTTTACTTTGTTGTTATTTGAAAAAAATTATAAATTGATTGTTCCATTCAAGTTAATAATATATATCAGTTTTCTTCTTTCTCTCCTCTGTTATCAGGCTCTGTAAATTGACAGCTATAATATAACAAATCAACTCTAAGTTTTTCAAAACTTCAACACTCTTGTACCTGTATCCACAACAGCTAAGCTTAACCTTCTCTAAACCAAATCAACCATATACATCTTCCAGGGAGAGTTTTTCAGATTTGGATGTTATATTGATTACTAAGGCATTATAATCTTCTCCTAAACCTTCCATTAGTCTCATGATCAATTCATCATCAGATATGACCGTACCTGTAGCCCTTAGATTGTCAACGAGCATTTTCATCTTGTTTAATCATCATTCATGCTCATATTGGCTTTCCTGGTGTCTATGATTTGAGTTATCTGCTGCATTGCCTTTTCGTTGGTCTAAGCTGTAAATTGTTTTTCCAAGACATTCCATACTTCATGTGAAGTTTTGCATTGTATGGTGGTTGCAAGTATGCTTTCAGTCATTGAAGAGAGTAACCATCCCATCAGGATCTGATCCAGTTTCTTCCAGTTGAGGTATTCTGGATTTATGATTGTTGAAGCCTCCTATCATTTATTGATTCAGAAATCAGTATGTCAGATGCTTTCTTGCTTCTATCAAGTAGAACCATATTAGCACGAACGCCTAGAAGAATCTGAGATTTCCGCAAGAGGTAATTTGTGTTTGTTAATTTGTTTGGTGTTGAGAAGAAAAATGTTGGTGCCTTTGATCCTGAACAAATTTGAGTGACATTTTGGGATGCTTCAGAAGAGTTGTTTGAGCTTGGCATGATGACTCCCAAGTTAGAATCCGGATAAAATTGATCAATGGAGAAGTTTGTTTTCCCGGCAAGCAACCAGGGAAGAAGGTTTTCACAATATCATTTCAATCATTATTCCAGGATGATCTTTTATACAGAACAATTTTTTCATATAA
>JAWDEX010182627.1:0-13842 GCA_035221805.1 Trichilia hirta | reverse complement strand
AGGTTCTTGTATGATAAAAAGGGGTATTAATAGTTTGGCTAAAAATACAGTGTTTTGTGAAAACAGTTGTAATGAGAGAGAAAGAATTATCACCTCTGATGTGGATAATTTGAAAAGGAAATGACTACTTAAAATTATCATATATTTGCCACCCATTATAGAATAATTAATGATTCTTTTACATAAATTTTCTACTCGAAGATTTCTATTATGTGAGGGGTATGGGGTTTGTGTGATAGAATTGGGTTATTTGGTTCTCAGTGATATTTGAATCTTGACTAATATTCTATTATGTGAGGTTGGGATAAGAATATTATTTAAGAATGTGCAATGATTTGAATATGACTAGTGTAGGACACCAAGAATCTATTACGTGAGGTGTCTAAAATTAGGATAAAGAAAATATTAAGCCCTATATGAGATACAGAAAAGAAAGTATTCTTTACTCATTTAAATTAATTGACCAAGATTTATGTCAGGTGAGATTGATTAATTTTAAATCAAAATTCGATACCTATTAATTTTATTAAAATCCAACAAAACTTTTAAATCCTATTTTAAGGAATAGATGATTTAAATTAAATAGTGGGAGCTAATTTGATTAGCACAATGCATGATTATATTCAATTGTTGAATATATATGCTTTATTCGCAACTTAATATACTGACAAACTGTCTTTCTCGAGAATTTCCTAGTTTTCTCTCAATGATACAAAATATCGTCAATAAATGTGTTTCAACAAATTTTGGACAACAATTTGCTTACCGGACAAAATTTGAAGGACTGGTTAAGAAATTTGAGAATTGTCCTTGAATTCAAAAATTTAAGTTATGTTTTGGAGGCAGAGATGCTTATGTCCATAGAGGTGGATGCACCTCAGAAGGAACAATAGACCTTCAATAAATGACATGCTGATAATCGTAGAGTACAACTCTACATATTAGCATCTATGAATCAGGAGTTATAGGAACGACATAAGAGTATACAATCTACGTATAAGATACTTAGATCTCTACAAGAGTTATATGGAAAAAATTCTTGTGTCATTGAATATGAGATGTATGCTACCCTATTTAGTATGAGACTTAGGGAGCGAATATCACCCGATGATCATGTCATTAAGATAATTAATATTATCGAGCAATTAGATGCTTAGGATATTCAGATGCCCTAAAGTCTAAGGGTGAATTTAATTTTACAGTCACTTCCGTCCAATTTTAAAAGTTTCATTACTAATTTTAATTTGAATAGGATTGAGCATACTCTTCTTGAGTTGCTCAATGATCTTTATGAGTATTACAAATAGAATACTAAGAGTTAGGGACATAAGGATGTTCATATAGCCACTACTAGTAGGACTAGTAAAAGGCCACAGCGCTCATCTCAAGATTCAAAAGATGGACCTAAGAAAAAGAAAGCCAAGAAGGCTTTATCTTCCAAATAGTCTAAAATAAAATAGTTAAAAGAAAAGTGTTTTCACTGCAAGCAGGAAGAACATTAGAAGAGGAACTGTCCTCAATACCTCGAGAGTCTTAAGAAGGCTAGGACAGGTATGTATAGTAGTTTTATGATTGAATATGAATTAAGTATTAATTCAGATATTCATTCTTGGGTACTTAACTCAGCTGATACCTCTTATTTCTGTGTGTCATTGCAGGTACTGCAGAATAGTTCTGTATTATCAAGCGATATGATCGCTTTGAGGATGGCGAATGGAGCAACAATTGCTGCCACTCATATAGGCTCGTACAGACTACAGTTACCATTCGAGCACATTTTAAAATTAGAGAATATTTTATATTTTGCTTTTATTATACGAAATATTATTTTTGTATCTATACTTTGTAATAATGATTATTCTGTACAGTTTAATAGAAATAAATATACATTATATTTTAAAAATGTATGTGTTGGCAAAGCAATTAATACAAATAGTTTATATGTTCTTCAAATGAATAATAGTTATTCAATTTTTTTTATTACGAATAAAAAAAATTCGAAATAAAATTAATTCTAAGTTTCTGTGGTATCATAGGTTAGGCCATATTAGGATAGGTGACTCAATCAACTTAGAACTAGTGAAATATTGATTTCATTAGGTTTTAAACCTATTTCGACATGTGAGTCATGTTTTCAAGAAAAAATGATCAAATCGCCCTTTAAGAGTAAAGGTGAGAGGTCAAAAGAACTGTTGAATCTCGTACATATTGATGCATATGAACCATTCAATATAATGACTAGAAGAGGTTTTAATTACTTAATTACCTTTACTGATAATATATTGGTGTACGGGTATGTATATTTGATGAAATATAAATCTGAATCCTTTGAAAAGTTTAGAGAATTCAAAAATGAAGTAAAAAACTAAGTAGAAAAAAATATAAAAGTTCTACGATTAGATTGTGGAGGTGAATACTTGAGTACTGAATTTCAAGAATTTTTAAAAGAAAATAGAATTATCTTGCAAATGACACCTCCGTATACACCTCAGCATAATAGTACAGCAGAAAAAAACGAATCGTACTTTATTAGATATGGTGCGATCAATAATTAATTTTATAGACTTATCATTATATTTATAGGGATATACTTTGTAGACTATTATACATATTCTTAATAAAGTTTCTTCTAAATTAGTTTAAAAGACTCCATATGAGATATGGTATAGTAAGGAGCCCAGTCTAAATTATATAAAAGTTTAGAGTTATTCTACATATGTCAAGTTAATCAGATCTGATAAAGTTAATTCCAAATCGAAGATGGGTCAGTTTATTAGATATCCTAAAGAGAGTTTAGGATATTAATTTTACTTTTTATCTGATCAAAGAATATTAATCAGTAGGAATTCACGCTTTTTAGAGAAAAAGTTTCTAGAAGAAGAAGGTGTAAATAGAGAGATTGCATTAAAAGAAGAGTCTTTTAAATATCAATCCGACTAAACTAAAATTGAAACATCTAGTTAGCAGACTTTAATTCATGTTAATCTAGTTCTAACTCGAAAATCTTTTAGGAATTCTATAGAGATATGAATTTTTTAATAAGCAAAATTTTGAATCTTCCTTAGTGGGAGCTACAAATCATAAAGATAATTCTAGAACTTATGAAGAGGTAATCCTAGATAGAAATTTAGGAAGATGGCTAAAAGTGATGAAATTTGAAATAGATTCTATGCATGTAAATCAAGTTTGGATACTTATTGATCCTCTAAATGAATCTTCACAAGAAAAATTGGTAAGGATGGATAGGTAGAGACCTATAAAGCATAGCTGATTGCGAAAGGTTATACTTAGAAACTAGGATTAGATTATGAAAAAACCTTTTTGCCCATTGCTATGATAAAATTCATCCAAATTATGCTAGCCATAGCTGCATACTATAATTATAAAATTTGACAGATGAATGTCAAAATAGTATTCCTTAATGGTTATATTAAAGAAAACATATTTATGAAACAGTCAATTAGTTTTATGTTCATTGTTGAGCCACATAAAATATGTAAGTTACATCAATCTATTTATGGATTGAAGCAAACCTCTAAAAGTTAGTACATCCAATTTGATGAAACAGTAAAAGCGTTTGGTTTTATCAAAAATTCGGATGAGCTTTGTGTTTACAAATAGATTAAAGATCATGCGATCACGTTCTTAATATTATATATAAATGACATTATTGATGGATAATAACACGTGCTTGATGACAGAAGTCAAAATCTGGCTATCCAAAACTTTTTTTATAAAAGATTTAGGAGATGCAAATTATATTCATGGGATTCGTATCTATAGAAATAAATCAAAGAGGATAATTGAATTATCCAAAAGGTTATACATTAAAAAGATGTTAAAAAAGTTCAACATAGAGAACTCTAAGAAAAGTCTCTTACCTTTCAATTAAAATCTCTATTTCTCAAGAGATATGAGTTCAAAGACTGATGAAGAGCAGCAACGAATGCGTAGTGTTCCATATGTATCAGTTATAGGTAGTTTGATATGCTATGCTATGTACAAGATTTGATATAGCTTATGCAGTAAGTATTACTAGCAGATATCAGGCAAATTCTAAGGAGAAATATTAGTCTGTAATAAAAACTATCCTTAAGTACTTAAAAGGGACTAAGAATTTGATTCTTAGTTATTGATCTCAAGAGTTGAGTATTCATGAATACTCGAATTCTAATTTTTAATCAGATATAGACGATCAAAAATCTATATATGATTTTATATTTCTATTTAATGGAGGGACTGTGAGTTAAAAAAGTTTCAAACAGACGATAACAGTCGACTCTACCACAGAAGCTGAATATATAACAACTTTAAAGGTAGCTAAAGAAGCAGTTTGGATGCGCAAGTTCGTATCTGAACTGAGTGTAATTTTTAGTATGACTTATTCAATAAGCGTATTATGTGATAATACAAGTGTTATTGCACAAGCTAAGGAACCAATAGTACACCAAAAATCTAAACATATTCAACAAAAGTATTATTTATTAAGAGAATTTATTGGTACTGGAGAAATTTTGATTAGAAAGATATCTTCAACAAAGAATATTGCCGACACTCTCACTAAAGCAATGACACTGAGCAGCTGGACCAATATCTTGAGAGGATGGATATGAGATATAACAGCAAATGACTTTAGTGCAAGTGAGAGTTTGTTAGTATTGTATATCCTAAAATTATTCGTGTTGTCGATTTTGAGTATATTGTATTAAGTTACTATAGAATATAAATTGTACATATTTAGTAATAATGAAAGTGTTTTAATTCATGTGTATATGTTGCTTCTTCTATTCAATCATACTAATGATAGAATATACATATGAATCGTTCAAGATAATTAGATTATTTAAATTATTTTCTATAGATGTAATATTGATTGGGCATTGATATTGTATAGTAAGCATACTGAATACTTTTGTTGAATATTATAAGATGATATTAGTGCAAGTAATATAATAGTTATATCATTAGGACATCAGTATGAAATAATATTTAAAGAACTATTATTTGAACGTGACCAAAGTATGGTAAATTACACGAATGTATAATATTAATAATTCATCATTAAATTATAAGGGTGTATTAACTATTTCTCAGACCTTGGACGTTATGGTTGTCAATCGGTATAAATACATATGGTTTATATGGTGTATAAATACGAGACTAATCACGCCTTGTACAAAAAAGCCAGTTTGGTCATGTGTTGTTTATATTGAATAGTAAATAACTGTTAGAAGAAATTTGTTAACTCGATATAGTCAATTTTGAGGTACCGTTGACTCGATCCAGATTTGAGTTTTCATTCGGATATTAGTAAATGACTGAAAACAAAGTCTTTAAATAATGCACAAATGTCATTCAAAGAGTTTATAGTGATAAGTTCAGTTTGTATTGATTGATTATTCGAATAAAACTGAATTGAGACTTTTGACATTCATGAGCCCTGATTTGATTCGAATTAGATGAATAGAAAGAGATTATTCATATAAAACCTATAATTAGACATAAGATTCGATGAAATTTTTCTTCATTATGAGTTAGGGGCTATGGCACATTGCTAAATGTTAACCATAGTCATTGAGCATTCGAATGGTTCGAAATAAGGTCAATAAGATTGATCTCAGCTCACAGCTAACATCATAGTGAACCTGAGAGGTCACGATATAAATCTTGAGATTATCTTTATTATAAGAGAGAGTAAATAATATCTGCAAGAACACTCTCAAAGATATTATTTGGCCAAAAGTTGTAAATAGTTATGTATTAAATTGTTTAATAAGATGAGAGCTTGAAAATTGACCTTATTATGATTTAGAGTAAATCACAGTATGTCATAAATATATAGATATTTAAATAGAATTCGAAATTAATTTATAATTTTTAAAAGTCGAGGGACCTGAATGATATTTTACAATTGAGAGTTTGAATGATATTATTCAAATAAAGACTTGAATGATATTTTATAATTCAGACGGTTTTAATAATATTTATCATAAAATTATAATTTAGAAACAGAATCATTTTTGCTTCACCATGAGAGGCTCAGTTTTTTACTTTTGCCCCCTCTTCAATTCTTTTGTTCTCTTTCTTGAATTGGTCAGTTAGCAAAAGGTTAAATACGTTTAATTTATCAGAGGTATGACATTATTAGTGCTGTATTTTTTTAGAGAATTATTAAAGATTAATAATTGCAAATTAAATATATTTAATTTACAAAACTGTAAAATACCTGATAAAATTATTATTTTTCCTACGTTTTGTGATATGCATGTGATCATACATCCATGTCAATATATACTCATATCCTGAAAATTTAAATTTTTTGAGTACCAGTATTTTGGCCTATTTCTAAATGCATCCCAAATGAGTTGGAATAAATAAATTTATTAGATAGTGAAAAAGTATAATAAATAATTTAAAAAAAAAAATTAAAAATTCAATATGCAATAAATGCATGTCAACTTATTTAGCACATCAATTGAATTTCATTTCGGACAACATATTAGGTAATAATATTATTCTCAAAGTTAAAAAGTGTAATAAATAATATTAAGAGTCACTTTATTTATTTCGATTTTTTCATTCCAAAATATATCACCATTGATGTAACATTATCATTAGATAATAAAAAATTATATTGAATAATTGTAAAAATTCGTTATCCAATAAATACATGACAATTCACTTACCAACTTTATATAAGATGCATTTTAGAATGAGTAATATTATTATAATTTTTAAAATTATAAAATTTAATACTTAATTAAACTAACGCATATCATCTCACTTATTATGTTACGTGGAAGATATTTTTGAAATCTATTTTTGAGATAAAAAAAATATTACTTCTTCTCTACTCTAAGATATTTTTGAGTTAACAGACAGATTGTCCACTTTTGATACTGTGGAACGTCACAATTTTGTACTTGAAAATTCGGGGGCCAAACATTTGGTAAGGAAAGGGGTACTTTCTCATGATATATACCGCATCAAACCCTATGACAAAAGTACTATGAGAGATGGAATCAAAACACTCCCTTTCACCGGAAGGGAGGAATTCCATATACACCTTTTCATCGGAATCGTGTTGATAATGTACTCTAAATCTCTTAATAAATATTAAATGTCAAAACTTATAGTTTTATACTTGAAAATTTAAAACTCAAAATACGTTTGCTACAAAAAAAAGGTACTACCCCATATATATACTGCATAACACCCCATCATTGGAGCACGTGGGAGATAAAATCGCAACCAATTCATGTATATACCACCAAGTACAAGAAATTTGGCATGAGAACATGTATTCAATAATATTTAATATTATACTATTACAAAGACAGAGAAAGAGTGGCAAAACATGTATTGATTATTGGTAATAGTGGTGAACTGTTATGAATACTATATATTGAATTATTTAATTGGCAGAAATTGATGTGCCATCCACCCCCCTTATTCCTCAAGTATATAAAACCACAACAAAATTAGTACCTTCCACATTACCCCATTACGACTTTTCTAATTCTCAGCCTTTATCCTCTAATTTAAATTTTGTATATTTGATATTCAAAAATACAATTTTTTTTTTTATATAAATTATAAGTATTAAATCAACATTTCTTAGTATCATAGGTCGTATTATAGTACAATTAGTTGTACAACTTAAAAAATTTTTATATTCAAAGTCAACGGGTTCTACTTTTATAATATTATTAAAAAAAATTACCCTCTAAAATATGTAAGGAATTAAATCCCTTTTTAATTATAAAAAAATAAAAGAGGTCAATTGGTTATTGGAGTAAGGTAATACTCATGGAGCCAATATTAAAATATGTAAAATTTGAAAAATTAACCAAAATACTTTTTTAGCTAGCTACTTATCTAAGTTTTTACTTCAATAAATACACGTGTGATTGATAATTAATAAATATGAACATAGTAAAAAATATCTTTAACTCTACATATATATAAAAATATACACGTATCAAATTTAGGTCATACTAAATTTTAATTCCTTTTATTTAAAAATAGTTACATACAAATACCACATCCATTTTTGTTGGCAACACATCTATTTATTTTTCATCGATGTATTGTCATTGGCTTACAATAACAATTAATTAATCGTAATAGCTTATAAAATAAGTCGCTCACATAAAAAGGTGGTTAAAACACTTCCTATGTTGGAGTTGTTGAGGTTGCTTATTATTGTAGCATACATATGGAACTATACGCATAAAACGATATACTGAATAAAAAAAAAGCAGCTTTTGTCAACTGAATGATATACCGAATAAAAGAAGGCAGCTTTTGTCAACTGAAGAAACAAGGTTGAACTAAACAAACATATCCTAAGACTTCACACGTATCAAAAGGGATTGAATATGCACACATATTACAGGCTAGCTATATATAAATCACACTGTACAAAACCGGAAACACATAGACCTTACAGCTGATTTGAATGAGTTTTCGCTGCTGAAAAAAGCACTTTTATAAACATATCTACTTGATAATGTTGTTCATGTCTATGTCATTGACACTTGGAGTTTTTAAGAACTCGCTTCCTAATCACGCTTCGAAACTAAAAAAGAGATCCTTGGGGTTTTGCTAAGATTAACAAGTGGTCATGGTTTTACAGCCACAAATATTTTGACACTTGGAAATGCCCAAATTCATGAGCTCCATCCTCCTTGTCCTTTCATTCACCTAACTCGATAGTGTGTCCTAGAATCTGTTGCTTAGGCCCACAGTTTGTCAAATCCAGCAATCATTAAATTAATAAATTTGATGATGATGACGACTTTCCATGATAACAACATTGATAACCATGTTTTGTTTTGTTTAGTTTACATAATCCTGTAAAGTGCAGCAGTTGGTATTAGTTAATCTATAAATTTAGTGATTTGAATTAAGTTTTACTTGGCATTATATTGGTGGAAGTCATGATGATGATGGATGGTGCGCCATGAAATGAAAGGGTATATAGTATAGGTAAGTACAACTTGGTTTTTGGAGGAGTATGGAGAGAGGATAAGATTTTCTATTCTATCTTTACAAGGAACTTTGCTGCCTGCCTACGTATATGCAGTTTAAGCATGGATATAATATGCATATGGTGGAAATGTGAGAGTTATTAATTTATGATATTTTTAGTAATAACTTAATTAATATGTGGTTTCAAAAAAACATATTAAGGAAACTTTCGGCATCAAAGATTTATAAAATAGTTAAAGTTTTATTTATAATGCATAAAAGTAGGTTTTGTTTGTAGCTGTAGTGCTTTGGTTGGATTTTAAAATGATAACATAATTTTTAGTAAGAACCACTTATTTTTTTTTAACTTATATTTAGTATTAGGTAATTTTACTCTTTAATAATTGTAACTTTAAATTTATAGGACAATTTTAACAATGACTCAGTTAAAATAAGGTCTTCTCGAATTTTATCAAAGTACGGCACCTTAATACTAAATAAAACCATAATCAAATTTGGTAGAAGCCCTTATCTGAGTTCATATTCTCTCGAATGAAATAAAATAGTATTCTCCTTAAAAGTAAGTTGGGAGTGTATGAGCACCAATTTTCTGACTGTGCTGCACATGCACGTATCTAATATAACGAGGGATTCTCTTACTTGCTAGACAAGGGCTTGTGTTTTGATGAGGTAGAAAGAAATGGAAAAGATTAGCAAGTGGTGTAAAATAAAAGAAGGAATCAATCGTACAAAGAAAGAAGGATTCCACTTTAATGCAGCAATTGCTTTCATCTTTTACAAGAGTATTCATCTAAAATGGTTTTTTCTTATCTAACTTTAATATATATCTATGAGTCACACATTAGAATATATATCATCTTCATCTATATCTTTGGGCTCCTTTAACTCCACGACAAAGAAAAAGTTAAAGTGGGTTTGGTATATATCAAAATGAAAGTATGCGCAACTTAATCTTAGTAAAAATTATGGTTAAGAAAGCCCTACAACATGGAATTAAAGTAGAAAAATAATAAAAAAAGAAGGGATAAGGATAGGGAAAGGGAAGTTGTTTAATGAAATAGTAAGTGTAGTTATACCACTCATAAACATGTTGTTTTATGGTTTGATGGCCAGTTTAAGCCTCTATAAGAATAATTTAAAATTGGTCTATTTTCATTTATGAAACTTTAATTTGGAAGATTTTTAAGGTTAGTTGCCAAATAGAGAAGGTAACAACCTACAAGGGACAATTCATTTAACCAATTTGTTAGATGTTCATCTTTTTATGTATTCAACAAAATTAGAGAAATTTATTAAAATAAAAGCATATAAAATAACAATTCAAAAGGAGGAACTTAACAACCTTACCCCTTAAAACAATAATTCATTAACAAAGATAGTAAAGCCTTTAGCAAACTAAAAATAAATTATAGGGAGAATGCCTAAAATTGTTAAAAAATAACTTATATAAGGAAAAATATATCTAGGAAATCCATTGGTAGGGCATATACACATAGAAGTTTTATTCATCCCATAACCAAGCAAATTGTCATTGCCTCTCAATCATGAAGTAGGAAGGAATAAAATATGATATTACTAACAAATACTTAAAAGATAAAAAGAATCAAGTACACAATTGTTAATTATAACATAATAAAGTGGGTTCTTGCCTTAATTGGACCAATAACATCTCAGTTCACTTTCTGCTCCTGTCACATTTTTTGAGTTATTTTAGCCTGTACTTTGATCGATTGGTAAGAACCACATTAAAGGTAGACAACAACTACAACATCTAATCAAATGATGATTACAAAAGCCTCGTCAGATGAAGAATTGGTATTACAGGGAGACACGGATGGCAGCGAGTTATAGGCAGCACCGAGAGCAAAGATAACAATGAAAGCTGAGAGTAAAGCAATGCATATAGGTAACATTAAAACAACGTTGTTTTAATTTCATAAAAATGATGATGTTTTTAAAGTGTTTTAAAATATTATTAGCAGCAACTTAATCTTGGGGCCACTAAATAATTTTAGCTACAACACAATGTCTTTGCTAATTATAATTTTAGTGGTGCCATTATACAGCGTTGCTCTATTGCTTTTTAGCAGTGCCAAAATATTGCCACTAAAATCATTTACTATTTTTCACTACTAAAACTATTATTTTGAGTGCTAACAATTGGCGCCCTTTACCTCTATCCTTTTTGGTGATGCCGTTTTAATGCATCGCTAAAGATAAATTTTTATTATTATTATTTTTTCATATTTTTGGCAATGACCTTAATCTTAGTATCGCTAAAAATATTATTTAGAGTTGACATTTTTGGTGCCACTATAAATGTCGTCGCTGAAGACCCTTTTTCTTGTAATGAAAATATTAGATAGAGGTAAGGAGATGAATAAAATAAAGTAAAATGTTTTTTCTTAACTATAAAATGTTTGTGAAGTAAAATCAATTTTGTAAGTTGTAGAGGATATTTAGTCGAACAGTTTGAGCAAATCGGTCAAACAATGTTTCCCTTGAATGGAATGGGCAATTCATTTAAACGAATTTGATGACAAAAGAAGTCAAAAAGAAAGATAAAAGTTGGCTGACAAATTAAGAGATTCATTCAACTGAATGATGTGATTTCTCTGTTGACATTAGGAATCCTAAGTTATTTTGAAACCTACAAAAGTGGTACACTATCTAGCTTAAATCAGAGCAAGAGAGAGACAAAAAGACTTGAAAAAGACAAACTAGGGGTGCATGAACAAGTGAAAGAATGGATGTGTCTAAAAAAATTATTCTTGTGCTTGTGAACTATAAAATCTCCAGTAATAAAGTATTCTTCCCCTCTAAATTTGCTTGTTTCTTGTTTGATTGGTTTGTTGCAAGTTTCTTTTCTAGGTTGTTTGCTTGCTTTGGATGTTTGGCTATTTTTTTGTTTTTGAATTATTTCTTTGTTTGTTCTCTAGGATTATTAGCAATCTCTCAATTATTCTACTTATCTAGTTTCTTGGTTTATTAACTAGTGATATCAAAGTAACTCAAGGAGAACAACTAAAGAAGATAAATAAAGGGGAATATTATTTTCTTCATTGAGAAGTTTTTAGGAGAAGTAGACTTTGTTCTCTAGAAGTTGAAGATTAAAGCATTGTTAGAACATGAAAAGATGGATATAACTCTTGTAAGGATGGATTCTAGGTTGAATGTAAATAGTATACTGACTATGAAATCAAGAAAATCCAAAAAAAGGTAAAGAGTTCCATTATCTTGTCATTACCAGATAATATTTTAAGAGAAATCTTAAGGAAGACAACCACAAAGGAAATTTGCCAAAAACTTGAAGATAGATACCAAGTAAAATCTATCGCAAAGAGGTTATATTTGAAGAAAAAGTTATATGTTGTTTTTTTAAAAGAAAAAGGATTAGTTGAAAATTTTTTTAATACGTTTAATAAGATCACTTTATATCTAGAGACAGTAGCATGAAGATTAAAGACAAAAATCAAGCATTGATAGTGTTAATCGTACTGCCAATGAGTACTTTATGAATTTATTATTTTATAAAAGATCATTAATTTCCATTAGTGATGTAAAGAATGTCCTGAGCTTTAAAGAACTTAATAGACAAAATTAATTTAAAAAGGGAGATGACCTATATGTTTTCGATGATGAGCAATATATGAAATTAATTAACTAAATTAAATGAGTAATCAATTGATTTATTGATGAATTGAATGAGTTATGAAAATTGAGAAACATGTGTGATGAATTATTTATTAAACCTAGATTAATTTTACTATTAATCTCTTTATAAATATTAGAAGTTTTTTTAGGCAAGTGTTGCACTAATATTTGGCTTAAGAAAAGGAAGTTTCAAGTATAATTCACTGAAAATGCTAAATAGTATCGATACTTTTGTTATTGTATGCCCTATAAACTATTCGTGTTGTTGGCTTTAGGAATTATAAATATTGTAATATTTACTCAATAAATAAAAAAATAGTTCTTTATTCATGTATGTATGTTACTTTTTTTATTAAATCATGCTATCTAATAAAGTATGTATGTGAATTGTCCAGATAATTTATTTAATAGTTAAATAAAATTATCAAATTTGTTCCTTATATAAGTGATATAGATTGGGCATCAATATCACATAGTAGACATACTGTATGCTACCTATGAATATCATGAGATGATGTTAGTGAGAGTAATGATAAAAGTCATGTCATAAGAGCATAAATATGAATTTATAATTAGAGAATTATTTATTAAATATGACCAAAGATTGATAAATCACATGATATGCATGTAGTTAATGATTTATTAAAAGATTGTATCAGTGTGCAATATAATCCTTTGATCTAAGACATCAGAGTCAAGTTTTTTTATAGATATCCATAGTTCATGCGGTGTATAAGTACAGGACTAATCATATCTTATATAATAAAATCATTTTGATTATGTGTTATTCATAAAAAAAATTCAAATGATAGTCAAGATAGAATTTGTTAGCTCATTCAATAGGATTGAGTGTTTTTGCTAACTTTATTCAAATCTAAGTTCCTAAACAAATGTCGATAAATGTATGAAATTAAGTTTTTAATCAAAGTAATATAAATGCCACATGAAAAATTCATGATGGCAAGTTCAGGACATATTGATCAACGAATTGTGAAACATCAAATTTAGGGTTTTAACATTTCATGAACCCTAATTTAATTAGGATTGGATAATAAAAGGATTTTACCATATAGTACGTATAATTCGAGCAAAGTTTGATGAAGAATTACTTCATTATGAATTAGGGACTATAACATATTTCTAGATGTCAA
Organism: Trichilia hirta; assembly: GCA_035221805.1. Taxonomy (NCBI): domain Eukaryota; kingdom Viridiplantae; phylum Streptophyta; class Magnoliopsida; order Sapindales; family Meliaceae; genus Trichilia; species Trichilia hirta. Next base: position 43 of record JAWDEX010182627.1, on the reverse strand, counting down.
TCATAGTCATTAAGTTTCGAATTGTTCAAATAACTCATGGTTA
>JAWDEX010182616.1:0-13842 GCA_035221805.1 Trichilia hirta | reverse complement strand
TAGAAGTCGTTATTTGGATTCAACAGCGAGTATCTAGAATAATTTTTCTTAGATCGATTTGAATTTCTCGCCATAGTGGGCCCATTCGATATTACCATGATCCGATGCTTCTTGGCTGGTTCGGACTCCCTAGCGCCGAGATCGACCACCAGATGATCCAAGTAACGATTCTTTATCAAGAGATCAATTTTTTTCCTCAAATAGAAACAATTGTCGTTGCTATACCCGTAGCATTCGTGGTAATTGCAAAATCGACCACTAGGGATACTAGCCTTCTCAAATTTGATGGGATCAACTCTATCATATAGAGCCCGTTGTCTTTAGCATAGCGTAAGGCTTGTGAAAGGGGAACATTTAACTAAATGAAACTTTTTTCGCCCATATAAGCCACTCGACGGAGCTCTTTCGCTGAGGCGAACTTTTTAACTATATCTTTTTGCCTGAAGTGTCAAAGATACTTATCGCTCCTATCCTTTCAACTAGCATGTTCACATTTTCTCATCTCGCCCCTCGAGAAAAGTGCCCTTTTTATTTTGCTCATGGCAGTTCACCATTTTCTCCTGTTTCCTCAAGAATACCAGGTTCTCTATATTCATCTTATCAAATAGCTCCTTTCAGATGGCCTTATAAGTGGTAACCGATCGCTTGTTAATAGTATATCATCCCCTCTCCACTCGGAGCCCTTTTCTTAATTCTTCTAGTGCGAGCAAATGATAGAAAACCCTTAATTATATTATCTTCTTATCATACCTCGATATAAAATCTCAGAGGCTCTTAATAAAGCCCTACCGTAATAATAAAAGAGCACTTGTACTGCGAGTAATCTCGACAGCACCTCAAAATTCTTTTACAAAATTTTGGCTTAGCTATCGAAAACTCCTGATGGTGCCTTTAGGAAGGCTTTTGTACTACATCCTGGGTTACTCTTCTAACATCAACGAAAACAATCGGCACATCTGAGGCTCGTTCAGTCCTTAAATATACATCATTTTCCTAAATAAGTTCAAATACAAGGTAAAGTCTGTCTTTCTTGTATAGGTCACGATCTGCTTCATCTTAAACTTTCTGAGGATGGCTAACTCTAGTATATCTCTGATGAAGGGGGAGTCACCGTATTTCTTTATTTCAAAAATTTCACCTGTTTTCTTGATTAAACTTGCCTTTGCTCTTTCTATCCCAACTTCCTCTAGTATTTTCCTTACATAAGTTTCTATAATTTGCTGATTAGCAAGATGAGCAATATAATCTCTGGATCTAATCTCGTTGAGTTACAATCGAAGGTCTATCGTAGTATGTCTTGGCTTAACATCGATTCTTAAGTCTATTCTAGGGCTACACAAAGTGGCGAACACTATTGATTCATCGCAATCATCTATTCCCGTGCCAATATGGGTATCAACTTTGCTTTTTACTTTCTGCAGACTAGTAAAATAAGCATTCTTAGTAGCAGCTCCCTCGATTGGGTACTAGACTTTTCAACCCTTTTCGCATTATAGATAGTCAACCCTCACCTCCGAGGCTTTTGGTATAGTTTTGTGTCTCTTTTCGACTTTCTATCGCTAAACTAATGCTCTCAACCTCGCAGCCTCTCTTTCCAACTGTTGATTTTTACATTTCAAAGTGAGTATCTTTTGGTTATCCATCTCTCTTACATTTTTATGCTTCGTTGGCTCCCTTTTTCATCTGCCATGACCCACACTCTTTGGTTCTAACAGTCGCTTGATTGGCTAGACCTATGGTAAGGTGACCCTGTACCTCATTCTCGTCGAACGATTCTATAGCAGTCTCTTTTTCATCAATGCTAATAAGGCCAACGGCCTTCTCTGTGTGTACTTTTCTAAAAGGACAACTGCGATTATGCCCTGCTATTTTCACACATAATACTTTTTCAGTTTCTTATTCAGGCTTTTAGCTCGCTTTCCACAGACAGTGCCAACTATTGATGCCTAAATTTTCTTCAGATTAAAAATCTAATGCAGCACACAGATTTTACTGTTGTTGTTGATGTAAGGACCGTACAAAGTAGTATCCAACTTCGGATAATGATTCTTAGGGGATTACTTGAAATCAAAGAGAACGAGTTAAGAGTAAAATTAAATTACTAGCATATAAACTCCGATATTCAAGTTAGTGGATTGTTAAAGACCAAATTAAAGAGAGACAATAAAAATAGGAGTGTTTAAGTTATTTTATCGACCTGGGATGTTGGGTTTGGGAATATTTATAATGAGGGCTAGCCACTGCTAGTTGAACTCTGTTTTTCTCTCAAAAGACTTAAAAAAGAGAAAATCTCCCTGTTCATGTAGCGATTTTACTATTTATAAGGCCTTTATACACGTAAGTATTGGAGAACGGGAGCCTGATTAGATAGAATAGGCATTGTCATCAGACAGGTCCTTTCACCACTTTTTTATGTCGGACTAGGGTAGCGCAATAAATATCTGCAATTTATAAGACAAGATACTTCTTAGTGTGATGGGATGCTCAAGCTATTTCTTGAAGAATGTATCTGCTTTTCCCATTTGACTCTCCCGTTTTAAGAATATTAAAATCAAGTTACCTCAATAATTAATGATGTAATTGGGACGGCGAAGTGACAACATCCGGGTCAGGTCGTCCTCATAATAACAACCGAGAACGAAAAATACAAGGTCAATAAAAGTCATTAACGTAAAATATTTTTATATATTTTATATAATCATTCTTTTTATTTACTATTTATATAATTGTCCTATGTTATGAGCTATCCTGTGCATATTTTACTAAAATTAGAACATGATCTAATTTAATGAATTTTACGAAATGAGATTAAAGATTTTTTTGTCAAAGACTGAAAGTAAATTTAAGTAACATAAGGGTATAAAATGGAATAAATTATGAAACATCAGTCATTAATTCTTATAATATTTTGTTAAATTTATTGATTAAAGTAGAATTCTTGAAATAAAAAGTATTAATTTATGTTTGTTGTGTTCAAACTGCTGTTTTAGAAAAGGCATAATGCTTTAAATTATCGATTTATGTTATTGCGTCTTGAGCTATACATAGGATAACTAATGACATCTTTAGATGTTCCGTAACCAAGTCCGAGTTGGAAAATTAGGGGGAAAAAAATGAAAATAGTTAAAACATGAGGGGTCAAAGTAAGAAAATATAATTCTAGCGGGGAAACCCATAACCAGCCATACATATTTCTCAATTATTTTCCGAGGATTTCGGGACCATATTATCTCTTTGCATCTTTAAAGCTGTGGTCCATGCTTATTCTCGCCTTCTGCTGCTACATGTTCCCTTCATACAAAGCTTTCCGAAAGATTCAAGTGATAAACGCCGAAACATCATACTCCAGTAGCAATACGCACAATGGAAACTATACTTCTGTATCCAGCTTCAGAAATTGGACACTTAATATCAATGGTTGAGCTTGGGAAGCTCATATTGAGCCACTATCCATCATTCAACGTCATCGTTTTAATCACCCAGCCACCATTCAAAAAGAGCGTAATCTACTCCTATGTCGACACTGTCTCCGCGGCCAATCCTTCCATCAGATTTCACCACCTTTCTACCATTTCTCTGGACCCTAATTCCTATCCCAGCGATTTAGCCCTCATGTTTGATCTGTACCGTCTTAACAATCCAAATGTCAACACTTTTGTCCAATCCCTCTCTTTCGATTTCACCGTCCGTTGTCTCATCATCGATTTATTCTGTTTTCCGGTTCTTGATACCGCCGAAGAACTCAAAATCCCGGCATACATCTTCTTCACTTCTGGTGCAAGTTGCCTTGCTTTGTTCTTTCACTTGCCCATCCTGTACCAAAACACCACCGAAAGTTTCAAAGATCTAGATACTACTTTCGATCTCCCGTATTTGCCAACCATCCCTCTATCTCATATGCCGGAACCAGTTCTCGATAGGACCACTACAGAGTGTTCATATTTCATAAATTGTGCAGCTCACTTGACTAAAGCTGCTGGAATCTTGGTTAACACGTTTGAATCGCTGGAACCAAAGGCAGCCAAAGCATTATCGGATGGGCTTTGCGTTCCTAATGGTCAAACCCCACCAATTTTCTGTATGGGTCCGTTGATCGCTATATCTAACAGGGATAACTCTGGTGCTGCTAGTGACGCATTTCCTGAATATTTATCATGGCTTGAATCGCAACCGAATCAAAGCGTCGTGTTTCTCTGTTTTGGTAGCAGGGGATCGTTTTCTAAACAGCAGTTGCAAGAAATTGCTTTAGGGTTGGAGAGAAGTGGACAAAGGTTCTTGTGGGTGGTCCGCAATCCGCCTTCAGAAAACCAAAGCGACGGATTTTCCGCACAACCTGACCCGGATTTGGGTTCATTACTGCCTGAAGGATTCATGGATCGAACAAAAGACAGAGGACTCGTTGTCAAATCATGGGTTTCACAGTTAGCGGTGTTGAATCATGGCTCGGTGGGTGGGTTTGTGACTCACTGTGGTTGGAACTCCGTCCTGGAATCGATCTGTTCTGGAGTGCCGATGGTTGCATGGCCACTATACGCGGAGCAAAAGTTTAATAAAGCGTTGTTGGTGAAGGAATTGGAGCTTGCTCTACCACTGGTCGAGTCAGATGGCGGGTTAGTGAATTCAGAGGAGGTGGAGAGGCGAGTGAGAGAGTTGATGGAATCGGAGGAAGGAAACGCAGTCAGGAAATGCGTACAGGAGAAGAGTAATGAGGCAATGAAAGCGTTGAGGAACGTTGATTGTTGTGCATTGGCCAAATTTGTTGGGTCATGGACGAAGAAATAGGTAAATTTATTTATTTAATTACCTTTCTTATTTTTATCATCCCAAATTGAGTTTGTAATATTTCGCCGATACTAGATTTGCAAATTGTGATTGAAGGGCAAAATTTAAGATTGATGTTTAGTCGAAATTTGAAATATGTATGTGCGTCTTTATTTATATTTTACATCGTTTGATTTTTTTTTTTAGGAAAATATTATAATTGTTCAATATTTTTATCTTATTTGCTTTTTAATATTTATTTTCTCACTTTTTTTCTCCAAATTGACGATCTATTTATTAAAATATATACAAATCAATGATCGTATACTTCAACTTAATAATATATGGTATGGTTTAAGTTACTGGGTTTACTCAAACTAATTTACTATAAATTTCTTTTGAAGGATATGAATCTAGAATTAATGTTTGTCTAATTTTTACCTAATTATGTGTATATGTTTATTTATATAAAATTAAAATTTATATCTTTTGTAAGGAGTTTCAAGTTAAAGCAATAAAGGGTGGCAACAGTTGCCACTAGGCCGATCTTCAACCACCCCATCTAATCATCTAATCAATCTCCTATCTTCAAGATCATTCCCCCAGTCTGCATCTGCAAAAGAAACAAGATCAAGTTCTGAAGTTTGGTGAAATTCTAAGCCAAAATCAGCTCTGCGTCGGGGGTATCTCAGAACTGTCTTGCAAGAGCTCCAATGCTCTTTCATTGGCGAAGCCATAAATTTTTTGAGCCTGTGTACTGCATATCACAAATCAGGTATGGTAATTATAGCAAACTGTAAGCATTCAGTGATGCTTTTGTAGAGCAAAGGTATATTGAGTGGTTTTCTTTTGTTTTTTGTAAGCTTTGTGCTGACACTCCAAACGTATATTGCTATCTTTACAAGAAGCCATATTAGCCCTGTGAAGTATATCCTTGTACTTAGATTGAGTCAAAAAGAGAGAGGTTTTGGTTCTTTTTGCTCCAATTCAAGTGCTTAATAGATTCCTGATTGACTTGTTTATGGCTTGCTGTTACAATGATATCATCTAGGTACATAAGGATAGGCACAATATTTTCTTTAGTTCTTTTAAAAACAGTGAACTATCAGATCCGCAAGTGGTGAAATTCCAGAATTCTAGAGCAACTGTAAACTTATCAAACCAAATGCTAGGGGCTTGTTTTAGGCCATAGACAGACTTTAAACTTCTCAAATCAAGCTCTAGGGCTTGTTTTAAGTCATAGAGAGTATCTCTGAGTAATTCCCTTGTTTTTCAAGAAGGTTTCAAAGGTACTGAATTCACCTCTCATATCAGACTGAAAGGTTTTAATGTGTTTGTTGAGAGTTTTCTAAATTTGAATTTCGAATGATGTGAAAATTTGAAATGAACAACCAAGGGTAACCACTAAAATCATCTACAAAGGTAATGTGACAATTTTGGTTGGATGAAATGTGTGCAGAACCCCGTAAGTCGGAGTATATGCTTTCAAGCGGTTCTTTGGTTTTAGTTTCTAAATTTTTGAAGCTTGACTTATGTAATTTACCAAGCTAGCATGCGCTGCAAAGATCAAAATGGTACTTTTATTTGAAAATGAAGCATTACGTGAAGATAGTGCTGTATAGAGCGTGTCTAAAAGCTGAGGCATTATGATGACCAAGTCTCCTATGCTATACAGTCGAGTTATTTTTAGCTCTTGTTTCATCACTAACGGACTCCTGGTTTTTGAACACAGAAACAAACAACACGGCCGCTGGTTAATTGATAATCCTAGTCTCTCTAATACTAAGCAAGCTGGATTCCAGAAAAATAGGTTGACCTTCAATACAATTAAGTATGTGATAAACCAAATTCTTGAGTAACATTTTACGAAATTATTGTAGTGTTTCGAGTAAATTAGTCTATTTTGTTATTAAAAAGAGAAGAACTCATCTAATTCATGTTCTTTGGTTTATAGGTAAGTAGTAAGAATTTTTGAAATCAGGTATTAGAAGTGTAAGGGATAAGAGAAAGAGGTTAAAGAAATGAAGGTTAGAAGAAGTTTGAATCCAGAACAAGTTTAGTTCCAGGAGGTGCTGCACCCCTTGTGGAACCTCTCTTGGAGCCTCACTTAGTACCTCTTTTGGAGCCCCTTCTGAAGCCTTTTATGGAGCGGTTTATGTGCAACGAATGAAAGCGTGGGAACCAAAACAAGACCGGTCCTACAAGGTGGTATAGTTTGTAAGACAGGAAGTGAGCTGAGAATAAACCATGCACAATCGGTGCTGAACTTGGCGTTGGTTTTGCCAAGATGATGTGTCCGATGCCAAGTTTCCCGTGACCGACGTCGAACGTATACCAAGTTCCTAAAATGAAAAAAAATTCTTTTTCCTACTTGAAGCAGCATTTGTCTTGAATTTGAGAAAAATTATAAGAATGGCACTTTTCTTTGAAATTAAGAAAAAAACAGACTGAAAAAGTTTCATTTTTTTTTTTTATCTCTTTTCTTATAATTAAGCATATTTTTAATTGAATCAATTATTTTGAATTTTATTATAGATAAGTAAATCTCTAGTTAGGGTGAAAAATTATATCTTAGTTAGGGATTGACTTTTATATTTTTACGAAGAGTTTATTTAGTTTAAATTTTTTTAATTATGATATCATGATTTATTTTTTTGATTATATTAATGTTTTTGTAATTGACCACTGTAAAAATAGTTTTAAAGTTTATATTAACACAAGAGAAGCATAAACTGTGTGCCAAGAAAATAAATATAAATAATTAAAAATAAATATATATCTTAATTATTTATAATATTATATGAAAAATAATAATAAATCTTAACGGATTTAATTAATAATTGAAAAATTAATGAAAAATTATTATTAATTTAAGTACAACTTTAATAGTTCGATAAAGAATTAAAATGCTAATTAAATTAATTAATATTTATAATTATAATTATTTTTAAATTTACATTAATAATTCTTAGCAAATAAATCCTGAATCTTTGTTCATTAAAAATAATTTAATTTGCCACCATAATGGTTTTAAATTTTTAGTTTATTCTTAGTATTAGAAATAATTTTAATCTTTTGTTTTCCATATTAACCTTTTAGATCATAATTAGATTTTTGTTCAAATGGAACCCGAAATTCTTTCAAAACAATTATTATTGCAGTCGATTATGCGCACTTGAAGAAATCTTCTAATCGGTGTGAACTCAGTCACTTATAGCTTCTAGATATACCTTTTAGCAGGGTAGGTGAGCTTTGTCCTTGATTATGCACAAATTTTCACAAAACAACACAATCACATCATTTCCTTGTCAAAAGTTTTGAAATACCAATAAAATTCTTGGTTAATTTCGGTACATAAAAGGACATTATTCAAGCCAATTTGGTTAGGTGATTGTGTGCCATGCAGAATAAAATTCGACTGCCCAATGTGAGAAATCTTGAAGTTTTTGGCCGTTACTCCCACTTTGCAGATCATTACCTGAATACACAGCTACAATGTTTTGAAATTGCTGAGTTCATTGTTTCTGTGGTTTTTGCACTATTATCCAGGTACCAAGAGGAATCAGCTGGTCCTTCCGAGCCTGCAACATAAATTCCTTTTTGTTCTGGATTGATTTTTCTTTTAGGCAAAAATTCTTTGTTGAAGCAATACCGGCAATTTGCAACAATATGACCAATATTGTTGCATAGCTACAAGTTGGTTTCATGGCCTTCTTTCTTCTCCCTTTACGATACACTGCATAGTTTTGGTTGCTGAAATTAGTTCCCTCTTGAGTTTGATTGTTTGCATTGTAGCCTCCATGTGTCATCTACATTTCCCTTTCTCCATTGCTCTAGTTTCTCCTCTAAAAATTTCCAGATCTTGCATAGTTTGCAGTTGTGGGTAGCTGGTAATTCATGCTCATCTGTGGATTAGTCTTTCCAAGTTTACTCTCATAGCTTAAAAAAGGCCTACAAACTTCTTGGAAAGTAAGTTTTTCAGCATGAGATGTAATATTGATAACTAATAAGTTATACTTTTTGCCTAGGCCTTCCATAATCCACATAATCAACTCGTCATTAGTAATGATATTACCTCTTGCACAAAGACTATCTACCAGGTTCTTTATTTGGCTGTAATAGTTATTCATTGACATTGATCCTTCTCTGTGCTTTTGTTCTGTGATTTGAGCTGCAGGGATCTTGTCATGGTCCATGCAGAGAAATAGTTCTCCAATGTTTTCCAAATCTCATATGCAGTTCAATAATGAATGGTAGTTGCCAGAACACTTTCAGAGAGTGAGGATAGGAGCCAACCCATCAAAACTTGTTCTTGTTTCATCCATGATTGGTATGCAGGATTTAGTGTAGGAGTCATTTCTTGGTTTTGATTCAACACCGTGTTCATCTTCTTGGGTACCCTTTGGCTGGCATCGATTAACTCCTCCGAGTCATTTGCTCGAATACTTGGCAGGAATTGTGATTCCCACAAAAGATAATTGTTGATGTTAAACTTGATGGGTACTGCAAACACAAAGTTTATTCTAACTGTTGCTGTATTCACTGGCTGTGCATTTGAAGAGGAACTTTTGGTGCTGGTATTTTCAACGATGGCTGGTGGATCGGTAGCTCTGATACAACTTGAAAAACGAGAGAAAAAAATATTTTCCGTATTTTGTGAAGAAATGACTCAAAAACTTGTATTGCAAGATGACAAGAGCATATGCATCGTCGAACTACATCTAGAAACATCAAAGAAATATACACGTGCATAGATCCTATATTTATAGCAATGCATCACAAAAGCTCATTATATATAATTGGGATGATTAAATTGCAAACTGAGATGTTGAGAGATTGCATTCCAAGAGCTGAAGTGTCTGATGATCTAGAGTCTGTCTTGGCATTGCCCTGAGCGTTCTACAATGGGCTTTTCGCTGTGATATATTGAACTGATTTCCGATCCAAAGGCTTGAGGCCCACAATATTGAAATCTTCAATTCTTCGATTCCCTCCCCGTCATGTATGCCCAATGACATAATTGAGTTTTTCACCATACAATCAGGCATACTCACCCATGTCGGCTTTCCCCATCTAAAGCTGGCCTTGGATAAGGGAAATCTACATATGTCAGTAAATGTAGAAGTTTATCTCGTCTCTTTCGATCTTATTTGTTAATTAGCGAATAATTTCTAAACTCTTGTACTCTAGCATTGTTTCAAGTCCACTTTTGACGAATTCTTTTTTTCTTTCCTTAATAGACGATCCAAGTCTTGTAATTCGATCTCATTCTCCCTTGTTCGGGCAGAAAAGTAACCTATCACATTTCACCAGAGTTATCAGGCTAGGGCGGCACTACCATCCTACGCAAGTTCATCGCGTGTCCTAACAAAGGTAGTCTTGAAATCCCTCGATTTGATATTGACACAATCATTGCACATTTCCAAATGAGTGCCGGCATCACTTCAACACGCATTGGATTAGGCAAGCTCGCACTGCCAATTTTTGCCTCTAGTCCAGCAATTTTTGAGGCCTCAAACACAAGACTCTTCGTTACATATCCAACTGCTGAAACATAAGCGTAGAGGCGAGGCATTAAGAATTCGCCTGGAGGAAAAATGGATGCCGCAGCATATTCCGGAAGCATTGCCTTGCCAAAATCAAAAGCGATCACCACCCAGCTATTTATGAATAAGCCAAAGGTGTGGACATGTGCGAGCTTGCACGAAGTGCATATTCCAATTGACAATCCCCTGCATTTGAACAAAGTGGCTTAACCAAGTAGTAGAGGAGCCGTGCTTGCTTTTGTGGATTCTACTTAGATTGGAAGGAATTTTCGTAATAAACTTCTGATCAGGTTCCTGAAGAAATTCAGATAAACGACAGTTGGCCCGAGCTTCAACATATTCAACCCCGCCGTTATTGCATTCAACAGAAACATGGTATTTGATTTCTTCAGCAAACGGGGTAGAGTCTTGTCAGAGATTTTGACAAGGATAATTTTTGATGTCAGGATATAATTTGGTCAAAGCTAACAATATTGTGATTATCCGTGTGATCGTATACAGTGTAGAAAGAACCATTCATGTGCATTCAATAAGAGCGATTTGATCCAAAAGGAAGCGTGTAAAGGATGATTCAAGTTTTAAAGTCAAAATAAACAGCTCGATCGAATGAAGGCATGATTTCGTTTTAGTAACTAACATCGGCCAGCGTTTCTGCTGCAAGACTCAAAGGTTTTCGAAAGCGAAATGCTTGAAAATCGAGGTGTCTTGAAATTTTCAAAAGAGTATTCCCCAGGTCTTTTACTATCTGAACTATTTCTTGAGTCCTTATGGATCCTAGAAAAAATTAGGGCTGTAAGAATGACGAAAAAAATTTACTATATAGAAAATTATTATAATTATAATGTCAGTAATTTTTTTCTCACTCCAACACTCAATTACAATCAATAGATATCGCCCTAATTTTAATTACAACTAATTTACTCTAATTACAATTAATCTTAATAAATCTCACCGTTTTCGATCAATAAATTTCACCGATCTCAATATATCTATCTACCTTGAAAATAACTGTTTTTAATAAACCTCATCATTATTTCTCTTGAAAATATGTTTATCCACATATTAACTCTTAATGTCAATAGACCCTTATTCTCTTAAGAAACTCTTTACTTTTAAAACTATATATTGCACTAATTATTTAACACATAATCTCAATCTCCAAGTGAGTAATAAGCTGCTATCAATAATAATTTAAATTAAATTTGAAAGAACTTTTATACAAGTAATCCCAACCTTGTAATGGAGGTTAACGTGTCAAACGTCCAAGGGAGAAAAAAGTTCATCACAATTAAAATAACAGAAACCATTGCATACACATGGAAAATCAAAATTCAGTGTTCCTTGAGAGGACAACGCCATTATGTTTGCTGTGTCCATAGCCGTTGATGTAAAGCTTCTATTCTTTCTCAACTTTTGCAGCTGTTGATAGGAAGGTGGGCTTGGGCACTTTTTCTGGGTTTGGATTCAAGAGTGCGCTTGTATTATAGCAGCCATTGTGGAGCCCAACCCTTAAAATTCATATGCATCTTCTTCAACTCCTTGGAGTTGTTTAAAACCATAGAAACATATAGCAGAGTCTTCAATCTTTCCGTTAAGGCTAAGGGTTCAGTTTTGTTGTAGCACCATTGCTTCCCTTTGTGTTCTATGATATGTTAGGGGGAAAAAAACAATGTTTTTGTTGTATCAACATTTTGATCAATCAAACCAGCCCAAGTATTCATGGCAATCTCAAATGCTTTCTCTCTTTCCGTGTTCTCCTCCAGTTCTCCATCATGTTCTAGTAATTCCCAAGCTATGATCTTCCCGCGATATGCCACCAGTGACCCCTGCTGAATACCATAACGTCTTTGGAATGTCACATCCTTCTGCTTTCCTACTCCATTTCTGATACTCAACATCTGGCCGTCCATTACTTCAGCAGCTTACATTGTATTGTCATTTATGAATTGTAAATGACAAGAAATATTAATACTACAGCTTGTGATGGGTAACTTCAGGCTTTGTGCAAGAGTACATGTGGATTAAAAGCCGCAAATGCAAGCAACTCTTGGTCACGTTCAAACAAGGCCATATCTTCCGCCCTCAAAGACACCAATGCTTCGATTCCCTCTCCAATCTTGTGTCTCTAACAACATAATAAAGTTCGTTAGAGTATTATCAGGCATACTCACTCATATTGGCTTTCCCCACCCAAAATTAGTCTCGTATAAGGGAAATCTACATATGCTGGAGCATTCTTAGTAATCTATCTCCTCTCTTTCGATCTGGTTTCTCAATTCGGGAATAACTTGTAGAATCTTGTTCTCTAGCATAATTTTAAGACCGTTTTTCATGAATTTCTCCTTTCCTTTTCTTATTAGACAAATCAAGTCTTGCAATCTTATCTCTCTTTCCATTGTTTGGGCAAGGTTGGCACTACCCTCCTCCTCAAGTTCATCGCCTGAAGTAACAAAGATATTCTCGAAAATCCTCGATTTGATCTTGACGCAGCTATTGTAGATTTCCAAATGAGTGCTGTCACAGCTTCCACTCGCGTTGGATTAGTCACGCTCGTACTAGCAACTTTTGCCTTGAGTTCATCGACTCTCGAGGAATTAAACCCAAACCTCTTCGTTACATATTCAACTTCTGAAGCATCTACGTAGGAGCAGTGAACCAAGGATTCATTCGGCGGAAAAACGGATTGTGCAACGTATTTGGGGAGCACATTTTCACCATAATCAAGAGCCATTGAAGCCCAACTTCTTACGAATATCATTCCGTGTAGCCATCCACGAGCTTGTGCGAACTGCAAATCCCAATTGCCACTCCCCCGCATTTGAAAAAAGTGACTTGAACTTGTAGCAAGGAACCCTTGCTTGTTTTTGGAGTTTTCATGTGGATTGGAGTTACAAATTCTTGTAAAAATATTATATCAGGTTCTTGAAGAAATTCAGATAGAAGGCAATTGGCATGAGCTTCAACGTATTCGACCCCGTCATGATTACATTCAATGGAAACATGGTCTTGGATTTTTCCAGCAAATGGGTAGAATTTTGCGAGAGTTTCTGATAAGGATGACTTTAGACGCTGGGAAATTTGGTCAGCGTTAAAAATATTGAGATTATCAGCACAATCATTTACAGTGTAGAAAAGAACTATTTCGGCATATTCCGGAGCACTCATCTGATCCAGAAGGGAGAGTTTAAAAGTTTTCAGGTGCCGAGCGGGGAAAGAAGGTAATACCGGATATTATCTGAACCTGTTGTAGATGCCTAAATTTTTATTATTACAATCAACGTAAAACTTCTTTGGGGCTACCTGAAATTACAGAAAAATGAATTAAGAGTGAAGTCGGATTACTGACAAATAAACTCCGATGCTCAAGTCAATAAATAGTGCAAGACCAAAGAAAAAGAAGAAAAATATGAGTGTTTGAGAGTTTTACTGACCTAAGAGGTTGGGCTTGAGAAATATTTGTGAATACAGTAGTTATTTTTTAATTACTCAAAGATGGCCCTCTCGAGGAATCCCGCCAAAAAAAAATGAAGAAGAA
>JAWDEX010182576.1:0-13859 GCA_035221805.1 Trichilia hirta | reverse complement strand
TAATATAATATAAAAATATTAAATTAAAAATATAAATAAAATATTTTACATACTTAAATCATATTGATAATATATTATAAATATTAGTTCAGAATATAATAAAAGAGAGACAGAGATTTGATTAATATTAATCAAGAAAAAACTTAAATGATATTTATCACCACAATTCAAATCTTATATTTCAATTTATAATTTCTCATTGCTTTTTATTCAATATAAGGGGACGTAGATACGGTAGTTTACATTTTTCATACAGTAAGTTATATTTGCATTAGTGTTAAAATTAGATAAATGACACGTAGTAAATATTTATAAGATATATAAGAAGTAGTGGTATAAATCAACGAAAGAGTGATAGATTAATAGAAATTTATGGATCAATTGAAAAGAGCTGTAAAATTACAAATGTCTAATAACAAAGTGACACGTGACACTACAACCCTATTACCATTGTTTTTTGTTCCCCCCCTCGCCCCTCTTTTCTTTTCTTTTCTCTTTCTATTTCATTTCAAAACAAAGATACATTAGAAAATTTATACGATACAATAAAATTGGATCCAAAACGCTACTTCCGTAATAGTTAGCATGCTGAATCTAAACTTTAGAAAGGAGTAATTAATACTTCAGCCTTAGTGTTTTGTTTGACAAAGTTAAGAGTATAACCTTTTTTTTTATTATAATAATATTAAGGATACATATTTTATATAGAAATTATTGATAATGTTATATTTAATTTATTTTATTTATCTCTCTAAATTTTTGCTTATTCCAATAAAAATATAGAATATAACAATTATAAAATACAGTTACATCAATTTATAAAAAAAAAAGAAAATATGTATTCCTAATCTTAGTTTTTTTAATTAATACAATCTGATAAATAGAGAATGTCATAGGACAACACTCAGCCCATTCGTTTTGCCGTCTTCAAATCTTCATAACAAATCTAATTCTACACCAAACTACATTCAACACGTGGCAACCATCCATACTATTCCTATGATGACTGAACAGGTTTCCTGCTACAAATACATGAAGAAAACTCCAGTTACTTCACCTTACAAACCCTATATCTAATTGAGTACACTTGTCAATCATCAGATGGATGATAAAATTCTAAACAAGCTCGACTGTTAACGGGTTCCTAAGTCCATATAAATACCATCTCATTCTACCATTCATGGGTAACAACAAACCATTTCCTAATTAACCTTAGACTCGTTTTTCTGTCTGTATGTTGGATCCACTCCATGGTTTGTTTCTGCTTTTTGGTTGATCAGAAGAGGAGAGTCAGCAGCAGCAAACCGGCGGCCGCCATGTGTTCCCGATGCGGCAGTGGTGTGAGTGTCGCAAACATGAAGACAGTCACGAGATTTTGTTACGTTCCATTATACTACAAATCATGGAAAGCTATAATATGTACTTTCTGCGGAGCTTTGCTAAAATCTTACCGATGAAGAGATGTAGATTCCAACATCCAACTCCACGGCATGTTCTGTTCTTCATATCTAAATACGGTAGCTATGGATTAACTTCCAGAGAAGATTAGGGTAAATGTTAAATATAATTGATATTATTTTCTACAAATAATGTAAATTAAATTTGAAGATTTTAATTTGTGGGTTGTAGTTGTTGTTATACAGACAATCGAAAAAAGTAAAGCATTTGTCAATTTTTGATAAATATTTTATGTGCTCTTCTCTTTCCAAATATTGTTTTACTAATTTATTAGTAATTTTAACAAATAAAAATTAATAAAAAATGGTATTAAACAATATTAATATAAGGAAAAAAAAATGCAAATTAATATAGAATGGATAATTTTAGATTTAGTTACCGGTTTTTAATTAGTTAATTATTAGGAAAGCATGCTATTAATATCTCAACCAAATTGCCATACACATTGTGAGGATAGCAGCCGTGTAAATTGATGTTTTACCTAAGACTTAACGGGCATCCTATTGATGATTTGTTTGAAAACAAGACAAGACCAGTGGTACACATAATTTCTTTGTCGTCTTAAATTGGAAGACTATTTCAAAATATCAATTGTATTTATTAATTAATATCACACTTTTTTTTTATATAAATTAATGGAGGTGTTAACATGGTTTAATCTTATTTATCACATTCTCTACTTTATTTATATGGCCATTAATTGTTGGGTCAATTCACAAAAGTTTAAAATCATCATCATCTTTGTGTCTTTTGTGTGCCTATCTAATATCTTTTAAATGTAATATTAAATTCTATAAGTGTTATATAACATTTTTACACTCATAATAATCTATGTTATTTGCACGTCTACTTCATATCGTGTAATTGTAATATTAATTTTTATAAATATGTCACATTTTTATATGAATTTTATTAATAAGAACCTTTAACACGCATTTTAATGTTTTGAGTACCTTTAAGACACATGTTAACGTTTCTATGTTTATTATTTATGGTAATTTATAGTATTTAATATTGTATTCAATAATAAATTTTAATGAATTAAAAAATGTAACTTATCAAATATAAAAAATTTTAGCATGTGCTTAACAAAATTGTTTTTTATATTCATAATAATTTTTGTGTTATTTGCTTGCCTACATAATATCTTATATAAGTGTTATATCAAATTTTTATCGTCAAAATAATATATTATTTTTTAATTTGGACAGTAAATTTTCATAATCTTTAAAATAAAATAATATTTATCTATCTATATGTATGCATGTATGCTTTTTTGTTTTGTATGTACTTATGCACGTATATAAACGAATTTGTTTTCATTTGATCAGAAGAGTTGGGATAGGACTCATTTGCGGTTGTTATTTGTTTTATAATTTTGGATTAATTAATCATAAAGATATATGTGATAATCTAATTATATTTCTATTATAATCGTTGTATCTTATCGCAATGCTTAATACTTTAGCACTAAAATTATCAAACGGGTATATTTTATTTTTAAAATTCACAACACTTTCAATGTACATGTACCAAATAATCACTTGTTATTTTAATAATTTTTTTACTAATTAATTATATTATCGGTACAACAAAAATAACTTTAATTAAGTTAAAGTGAGTATTCCTCAATGGACCCGCTTTTAAGGAAAGGTGTAATAAATAGTCCAGTTGGTGCCGATAGCGTTTTCCAACCGGTTATAATCATCAGGTTCAAGATTCATCTGGGCTGATTACAGAAGAATTTTCTCCATCTATCTCTGTGGGCTAATTGGCCCTAGGTCAGAAAAGGTAGGAGTAACGACATTTTAGTCCTTGAGGTTTGCTGAAACAACAAATCAGAACACACTTTTACCAAAAACGACAAATCAGTCTCTACCGTTACTCTCTGTTAATAAATTGGGAGGTAAAATTGACTTTGTACGGTCCACACCCTCAGCACAACCCTAAATCCAACTTCGACCTAAATCCACGATGAGTTTTGCAGAACAGTTTATGCATCAGTTTGTTGTGCGCTTCTCGTCCACGTTTTAATTTAATATTTTATTCGATAGGAGAAAAACAGTGTTTAAAATTAATATTTACTCTTCCTTCTGACAAATGTTCTTTTGCAAGTTTTTTGTCAGCGATAAATATTTTACATTTATTAAAATTTTGTATTTTTTATTAATGACCCGTTGGAAAATAAATCGATATTCTGAGATTGAATGTTGTGTCATTTTGACTTAGTCAATCGATCGAAATGAATATAACAGTGACTAACATCTTGTGTTTTTAAAGAAAGTTGAATCCATCCTTTTTCAATTTCTTATAAACCATACTTAGAAAATTATTACTGGCCCTTACAATAGGTTCACATTTTGTAAGAATATGTAAAACGTAACCACCATTCATATTTATTATTCACTTATATATTAATCTCCATAATTTCATTTATCCATGTGCTCAAATTTTTACTTCATTTTTTGACAAAAAAAGGTTATTATAAATAAATAAAATTTTGAGATTCTTAAATACTGTTAACTCATTTAAAGATAGTTATATCATATAAAAGAAAGACGAAAAAACTTTAGAAGTTTCTGATTTAGTTTTCAAATAGCAAAAAATTCAATAATTAAAAGTATGTTAAATTTTATTTGCATTTGATTTATTTAATATTTTAATGTTTAAAAATATATTCCGACATATTTATTCTCCTTCCCAATATCTCAAACAACAGCATTCCGAATTCTGATGTAAACTTCGCATTCATGAGTTGCGGGAAATAACATTCACAATTCTGATGTTGCATAACCTGAAAATTCTTCTTCCTCCTGTCAATGCTATGTCTGTCTTTTCTTTGTTGTAAACCTTGCCGAGTCCGAATCACCAATCTCCGAAGATAATTTGACATCCATCGGCTTCACAGGAGGAAGAGAAGTAGGCATTGAAGCCTAACTGGGAAGCAAAAATGAGAGTGACAGTAGATATACAACAAGGTAAAGCATTCCAATTGAAAACAGAAAGCAGTTGACAGCTGTCATTAGGCCAAGGGAGATATAGACTAATGCAACCATTAACAAAGATCACGATTCAGTTTGAAGATCAATTTCCTTGGAGTTCCAGCAGACTAATTAATTTACGTGTGTTTGTCGTTTTGGTCGAACGACTAAACCGAAATTAAAAGAAAAAAAATTAGAAAGAGCACACTATTCGGTCTACCGATTTGCTCCCCAACAGATTGATATTGGAAAACACAAAATTTTAATAAAGTGTTTATTATTGACGGAAAATTATAA
The DNA here is from genome assembly GCA_035221805.1 of Trichilia hirta. Classification (NCBI taxonomy): domain Eukaryota; kingdom Viridiplantae; phylum Streptophyta; class Magnoliopsida; order Sapindales; family Meliaceae; genus Trichilia; species Trichilia hirta. The sequence continues at coordinate 9,123 of JAWDEX010182576.1, read as the reverse complement.
AAGAATAGTTGTCATAAATATTTTAAAATTATAGGGTCTATGTCTTTCTCCCTACATTCGATTTTCAGAATTTTATTTTGACAAACATACCCTTACAATTAAAGGAAAGAAAAGAACCCAAATTTTCATATTTGTCTCCGCTAAAATTGACACATTCTCCTCGATATTTATCTTAAAAATATAAATAATCCCATGTAATAATTGATATTTATAATATTTTGCGAAATTAATTAATTTTACTAATTAAAAAATATTTATAAAATATATCTTAAATAATAAGACAAATAAAGTTTAAACATATATAACTTGTAAATATAATTTTGATCATTTTGTTTAATTAATAATTTCCCTTGTAAATTTTTATAAAACTTCTTTTAGAAAATTTTATAAAACCTTTTTTAGAAAGTTTTGTAAAAATTTTTTTTTTTAAATTTGTAAAGTTTTTTTTGAAAGCCAACTTGATGAAAACTATAAATAAATATTTTATATATTCAGTTTATGTGAACGTTGCAGAAAATAAGAAAAAAAGAAGAGAATTTTATCTTTAATTTTGAGTTTGTTTTTTATTTTGGTTCATTAAATATATTCTCAACTCTTTCTTTATTATATTCAAAGATATTATTAATAACACATTATCAACACGATTTTTGTAAATAAACTATTTATATTTTCAGTTTAAATATTTTTATATTATTATATATTTATTTTTATAATTATATTATTTTTATTATATAATTGTGATCATATAATTATTCTTATAAGTATGCTCTATAACTATCATTAACATAGATCTTTTATATCAAAAAATAAGAATAGTTTGTATTATTTATTGATATTATTTTATTAATAAAAATTAATAAGAAAAAAAAGATAATTAGAATATGAAACTTTGAAATTAATTTTTAAAAATTTTTCTTATTAGACACGAAATTGTAAATACTAATTAGTAGAACCAGAGTTCTATATGATCTAAAGTCTATAATATGTATATGTGTATTTATATTTAAATTTTAATAATATTTTATTTTATTTTTGCTATTTTTTTATTATATATCGAACTTGAAGTTTTGATATAATTAAATAGAACTTAAAGCTCTAAAAATAAATTAGAATATAAAATTTAGATTTAAAGTTTCAAAAATATTAAATCTAAAGTTTTAATATAATCAAAGTTAAAAGTTCTACATAATAATTATTAAATTAAAATTTTAAATTTTAAATTTATAAAAAATTTAAGGAGATATTTGTGGGCCAAAACACCTATTTACTCGGTCATTTTACTATTTTATGGTTTTAATTAATAATCTAATTGATGATAATATGTTTGTTTATTATCTATAGTAATGTTACATCTACTAGATTACTTACATGGATTATCAAGGTAAAAGCATAATTTTCTAATCATTCAGTCAGGATTATAGTTTAGATAACACTGATAAATTTATTTTTAAGATATTTAATGACTATTATAAATCAGTGGGTATTGATGTAAAATATATTGTCCCATCATACACAAAATAAATTAGCTAAATCTCTTATTAAGTAAATTTAAGTAATTACTTGAACTATTTTATTACATATACTATTACTAATTTCTATATGAGAATATACTATTTTATATATTGTATTATTAATTCGTCTTAAACTCATTGTTTAATGTCAATATTCTCTATTATAACTTATAATTGGTCATTAACCTAATATATCACATTTATATATTTTTAATTGTGTTATTTATGTTCTTACAGCACCTTCACAGCGTACTAAAATAGGACCTTAATGTCAATTGAGAATTTATATTCATTTTAACCAACCTTATATTATCATATGTCTTAAACTCTTAACATATGGTTAATTTACTGCACAATTTGTGACTTATTTATTTTATGAGACGATTTTTTCACCACTAGAAAAAAAAAAAAAAAAAAGTGTTACTTGAAGTTAGGCCTAAACTTTTTTAAAACACAATTATTTTGTCTTATTTTTATCCTTGCACTAATTAATGTAAAAATAAAGTGTGAATGATGGTGTACTTTAGCAAATTATAAATTAATTTTTAAATAAATTTAATGATACTTTATGTGTGACTAAATTATATATACTAGCTATTAATGCACTGGTTCAAGTAATTATTTTTAAAGAATAACCAATAGCAAATAAATTATCTATTATACACCGAAAGCGTGGCAAGTTACTTACCTTAAAAGATAAAGTTCCACGAAAAAAAAATTAGATAACTAAAAATGCTAGTACTATATTTATTATTTCAAAAGAACTAACTGTTCTCGAAAAGACAAATATAGTTGAAGAATTTTTTTTTTTTTTGATGAGGAGAAAACTCCTATACTCAGTTATCACTGCGGTGGTCGGTCATACACGGGCCAGGCACTTACCCCTTTGGGGCACGTGTCCGCAGATCACACAGCACCTGTCCTGAATTAATTAAGATCATGTACATGGACTACACAGCAGTGGTACCAAGTACAGGATAAAACTCCAACTACACCAGACTCTTACATCTGAATGCACTCCAAGAAGTTCGAACCCAGGACCAGTACAAATGCCCCCCCAAGATGGAATCACTCAGCTACACCCAGTGAGTGCATATAGTTGAACAATTAATTATTCTTAAAGTGACATAAGCCTCTGAAGAGGTACAAAAATTGAAAAAATAAAAAAAATTACAAATTATGCTTATATGCATATAATATGGGATCGTAATAATATAATTATTGATAATATTTTTTCTTATTTAATGGTTGTTGAGATTATGAAAAATAATTATGAATTATAAATTATTGATAAATATAAACAAATGTATGATTTACCTTATTAGAAAGAAGTAATTTAAATAGAATTAATTTATCTTGTCAAATGAAAAGTATTTAGACCTATAGTCTAAATACCTAAAGATGTCAAACTCATTAGATATAAATAGGTATTTATACAAAAATATAATGAGAATAGTGAGGTCATAAGATGTAAAGTATGACTTATTACTCGACATTTTTCTCGAAGACCTGATATTAATTTTGATAAAATAGATTCTGTTGTGATGGATATCATTACATTTTAATTTTTAATTAGTTTAACAATTTTTAAAAGACTTGATACAAGTCTTATGAATATATTGACTGCTTCTTTATATGAATCACATAATATGAATATTTATATACAAATTCTTTAAGGATTCAATATGCTTGAAGTATATAAATTAAAATATTATAATTTATTTTCAATCAAATTATAATAATTATCGTATAGATTAAAATAGTTTAGGTGCATGTGATACAATCGTTTGAATAAATATTTGATAAAAAAGGATATATTAATAATTTTATATGCCTATATATATTTATAAAAAAATTGTAATATGTATTTGCTATTATAACATTATATATTGATGGTGTGAATATAATTGAAATTTATGAAGAATTAAAAAAGGCTATTGAATAATTGAAAATGACATTTAAAATGAAAGATTAAAAAAAAAATCAAATATTGTCTTGACTTACAGATTGAGTATATATCTGACTGAGTATTTATCCACCAATCTGCATATATTAAAAAGATTTTAAAATGCTTTAATATAAACAAATCTCTCTTGTTGAGTACTCCAATAATTATTCATTCTCTTGATCCTAAAAGAATCTATTTTGTCATCAAAAAGATAATGAAAAAAATACTTGATCTAGAAGTAATATATTTTAATGTCATTATTATCTTATTATACATGATATAATGTAACAGACGAGACATAATATTTGCTATAAATTTACTAGTCAGATTTAGTTCTAAACCTACTCGAAAATATTAAAATAACATCAAATATCTATTGCGTTATCTTCATGAAATGGTAAATTTGGGATTATTTTATTCTAATAAATTAACCAAAAATTCAAATTTCGTTAGCCATTAAGATGCTGATTATTTTATGACCTTTATAAATCCTGATCTCAAATAAGATATATATTTACTTATAATAATATAGTAATCTTTTGTCGATCCACGAAGCAAACTTTTATTACTATATCTTTTAATTATTTTAAAATCATTACTTTATATGAAGTTAGTCGTAAATATGTGCAATTATATTTTGTTATATATTTATATTGAAAGTATATACAACTTATCTTTTATTTTAGAGAATTTAAATGTAATTTATGAAGATAATACTGTTTGAATTACTCAAGTTAGAGGAAAATATATTAAAAGTGATGGAATCAAGTATATTTCACCTAAATTCTTTTATATACACGAGTTTCAATAAAGTCACTAAATTGATGTCAAACGGATTCGTTCTTCTAATAATAATATTGCTGATTTTTTTTACAAAAACTCTATTTACATCAACTTTTAAAAACTTGGTATATAATATTGGTATGCGTTACTTATATAAGTTAATAAATTGATATATATTATTTTGAGAAAAGATTTTTATTTGGAGGAGTTAAATATATATTGTACTCTTTTTTTTTTAATCAATATTTTATCCCACTAAATTTTTTATTGCTGAAATTTTTAATAAGATAATACGAAGTACATATTAAATTAATTAAAAAATAATAAAATTAAGGAAAGAGTTATAAATATGATTTTATTATTTTATTTAATTAATACCTTTTCTTGTAAGCTCTTACAAGTTTCTCTTAAAAAGTTTTGTAAAGTTTCTTTTAAAAAATTTTGTAAAACTTTTTTTAAAATATAATTTGATGAAATTTTTTTATAAATTTATAAATAAATATTTTATGTATTTATTTATATAAAGGTTGGAGAAAATAAAAAAAGAGAGGAGAATTTTACCTCTAATTTTGAGTTTATCTTTTATTTTAGTTAATTTAAATACATTTTAACTCTTTTTTATTATATTTTAAATTAATATTCATAATATAATTATTATTTTTAATAAAAATTTATAAAAAATGTGGGGAATTAATGGATGAGCTTAGCTGCTTGGATGGCAAAGATTTTCAAATAAAAAGAACGCATGAGAAGAAGACAAACGCGCAAAATATTACAATACGGATGCGCCATGTTTACAGCGTTACTTGACTTTGAGCAGACAGACAAGTTTAGTTGTTATCGTTGTTGCTTAAATTAAAACTGAAAATGTTATTACTGAAAAGATCCTCTAGACGACGCGCCGCCTGGCTGTATTCACGGATTCAACGTGATTGACGGTGTCCTCATTCTCACTCTTCTGAAAAGTTCTGCACCAACTTAACATGTGAAACTACCCATTACTTGTCTTCGTCTCATTGGTTGTTAACATGTCCACGTCTTTTTTTTAATCTTAAAAAATAATTTAGCAGCTTCAGTACTTCTATTCAACCACGATATATCCCCGAGGACCAACACAGAGTGCGGAAAAACAGATGTAGATTATTTTGAACTTTTAATATAATGAAAAACAGAAAGTAAAATAAGAAGAAAGCTTTTCTTAATTCTTCTAGTAATTACTTATCATGCCTATAATCATTGTTCATATTTTTGATATGAAATTATATTCACAGGACATTAAGACTAAAATTTTAATAAAATTAAAAAATATTAAATATGCGATATGGGATAATTTTATATGTAATGCTAGCTAATGCCTATTATTTTGATATTATAAACATTAATTATTAATGCAATATTTTATATTACAAAAATGATTTTATACAGACAATAATGCAAAGTATGTTATTTTGAAACAACTGTATTCTCATTTTTTTTTTAATTATAGTAATATTTTAATAAAAAATGCCACATTAAAGATAATACTAGCAGCGATGGTTATACTTGTTCAGTGTTTGAGAATTATTATTTTTTAATTATTTATAAATTTTATATCATTTAATTATGAATATCATACAATTTGTTCGGATCATACTGTGGTATATTGATTTGTACCATAATCTTATCCATACTTTGTTCTATTCGCGTCATGCATCGTTATCGGTCTTTCCCATTAATGGTAGACGTGAAAGTTGTGTAAGTCTCTGCGTCACATCAACACCCTGGATGGTGAAAAATGTTTCGTTTCCCCTGGTCATTTTATAGGGAATAAAATTACGAAAATTTTAATTCCGGAAACTGATGTTAAAATATCAAACAAGGAAACGGAGGGTGACAGTTGGGTTTATGGCCATGTGCTCTAGTACTACGGTCCGATACAAAATGTTCTGACTTCTCACAACCCCATATTTTGACGTCTATTGTAACGGTCGTCAAGTCCTCATTGAATCTATCTGGATGATTCCTTTCTCCTCATCGGTTTAGTCACCCTTGGAATCACTAGTCATTTATTTTTTTCGATAATCATGTGGAATATTAAATGATGTCCTTTTAAATATTTTAATTGGATTTACTTAATTATATGAAATTATAGAGAAAAAAAGATAGTTGTTTAAGTAAATTATAGTGTTAGTGTAATTTTGTTTATCAAGCAAATTGTGTGAACCTATTTTAATGATTCAAATGAACTGAAACAAATTTAATTTCAGGACTAAATCAAGCAAAAGATAAAATTATAGTTTATTTTTTTAATTGAATGCTTTTTTAAAAAACATAAATTTACTTTGATTGATCAATATATTTTTTTTTCAAATTTTAGTTGCATACAACAAGATTCTTATCATTGACCCTCAGAAACGTTATGTGTCAACGGTCGTTAGGTTATGTCCACCAACGCCGTCAACTGTCTCTTCTGGATTACAAAACCGCGTCAAAGCGGGTCCCAGAGCAAGTTTGTTCCAGAGGCTCGTGGCACAGCAACAATAATACCACACCTCTCCAATGACCATTCCATCGAATGTTTATTTCCTTGCCCCAAATATTTAAATGAAAAATGGAATCATTTACATTTAATTGCGTGTGAATGGCTGGCTATACGCATATAACTTGAGTTTAAAATCTAAATGAATAAAATTTCTCTAATAAAGCTCAGGCCCGGTTGCAGAAGTTTCATGGTCATTTTCTGTTATAATATTCCTATCTATGTAAAGATATTGTGTATCAATATCGACCCTACCATATCCTTAAATTTACAGCTGGTTTTGGTTTTTTATTTCATTACAACTCATTTATCCTAAGATGTGACTGTGACTTTGAAATTGAATGAAGAAGAAGCTGTTTCTTCGAGTGGGGTCCTCTCCTTCTCAGTAGTGACAGCCTAATCAACAGCCTGGAAAGGTTGGTGGTTGTATGTACTTGCACTAGATAGCTCTTCTTGAACGGGCGTGGGCGTTCATGGTGGCATTCTTGTTTTCTCAACTGGGTTTTTTTCTCTTGGAATCGAACCCAGTTTAGGTTGTAGTTCATTGCACACCTTTCAGCTCGGTAAGTATATTTTTGAACTCTCATCTTTATGCGTTTTTTATTTTTGGTTAAAGAAGGTATAGTAAAATAGAGTCGAAGTCTATGTATTGGTATTGTTTCTGCTGATTTTTGCGGATTTCGGCGGTTCGTCTGTTTCTTTGATATAGTTGTTGCTTGGATTGGCATTGGTTAAATAGATCTGGACTTTGAAGATACTTGGCGGTGAAAATTTGTGCTTTTCAGATCTCTGTAGGTTGGAAGATAGGCAGTTGTAGGATTGTTATTTATGGTCTGCTAGTTGGGAATTGTGTTCTCTTACGAGAATCTTAAAGGATTTTGGTTATTGCTAACGATGAGGATGAAACTAGGGAAGTGGGCGTCTATTGTTCTAGCTGCTGTTTTCTTTGAGTTTTTATGTCATAAATCATGCGCTTCATTCACTCCTCTTGATAACTATTTAATTGCTTGTGGTTCTTCACAAAATGTCACCTTCCAAGGGAGAACTTTTGTTCCTGATACAGAACATTCTTCTCTTTCACTGAAAAGCGGAAATTCTGTTGCTGCTAGCTCCAATTCTAGTGCTCCATCTCCTATTTACCAATCTGCTCGAATCTTTTCGACCATAGGTTGTTACAAGTTTGAAATTGAGCAAAAAGGTCGGCATTGGGTCCGCCTCTATTTCTACCCTCCAAATTCAAGCCCAAATTTGACTTCTGCTTCTTTCACAGTAGTCACTGATAAATTTGTGCTATTGAGCAATTTCACTTTCAAGGCCTACAAGAGGTCTGTCACGTTCAAGGAGTATGCAATTAACGTGACTTCTGGTACATTGACTCTTACCTTCATCCCGTCAAACAATTCAGTTGCATTTGTTAATGCCATTGAAGTCGTCTCAATCCCAGATGCAATCTTTCCTGACCAGGCAGTGGCTCTAGATCCATCTGCTCCTTTTAGCGGTCTTTCTGAACTTGGCTTTGAAACTGTTTACCGTTTAAACATGGGGGGTCCATTGATTACTGCTCAAAATGATACCCTTGGCAGAACCTGGGAGAATGATGAGAGGTACCTTCATGTAAACAGCTCTGCTGTTAGTGTTTCCGTTAACCCAGCAACCATTAGATATACAGCTAGTATCACAGCTGACACAGCGCCAAATTGGGTTTACGCCACTGCTGAAGCCATGGGAAATGCAAATGTCCCTGACATGAACTTCAACATGACCTGGGTCTTCCCTGTTGAGCCAAACTTCAGGTACTTTGTTCGGGTACATTTATGTGATATTGTGAGTCTAACTATGAACAATCTTGTGTTCAATTTATACATAAATGATGATATTGCTATTTCGGCTGTTGACCTCTCGTCTTTAACCAATGGTCTGAGCATTCCCGTTTACAAAGACTTTGTCTCCAATTCTTCTGTGGATTTCGACATTTTGACCGTCAGTGTTGGTCCAGATACAGTGACAGACATTACTAATGCAACCATGAATGGCTTGGAGGTTATGAAAATTAGCAATGAAGCCAGAAGCTTGGATGGCCTTTCTTCTGTTGAGTCTCTCCTTCCTGATAAGCCCTTTAAGAAGAACAACGTTGCAATTATTATTAGTTCTGTTTTTGGAGCTGTAGCTGCAATGGCATCAATTTGTTTCTGTTATTGTTGCTTAGCAGCCCGCAAGTCGAAGACTTCTCACCAAGGGCATCCATGGCTGACTTTACCCTTACACGGAAACTCTCAGACCATGACAAAGATGTCCACAACTTCTCAAAAGAGTGGCACAGCAAGCTGCATTTCCTTAGCTTCCTCCAATCTTGGCCGGTTCTT
>JAWDEX010182556.1:0-13862 GCA_035221805.1 Trichilia hirta | reverse complement strand
ATGTAATAAAAGGTATGATTAGGAGCCAAACTGAAAGGACAAAACCAAGACGTAGAAAGAATTGCAAGACATGGCAAGCTTTCATTGCCATCCCAACTACAAACTCCTGAAACGGAAGCCTTGCTGGAGCATTCTCAGCATAAAGAGGGGAGAATGAAAATGCGTGTTTACAAACCTACAAACAGCACCAAGTACATTAAGTCAGACAAATAATAAGTAGAATTCATCACAAAACTTGTCAATAAGATAAGAATTCAACGACAGACATAATTTAGTACTTGTAAAACTCAAACCATATATAACAAATTAATGAACCCAATTAGCATGAAATGCGATAAAAAAAAAAAAAATCAATCCATAATCTGTTAGCTAAAACTAAACAATGACATCCATTCATTGTGATTGCTGTATTTGGTTTCATTCAAATATTTACAGCAGGCTTCCCACTGAATTTTCATACTAATTATCTTCAAATTTTCTTTTTGGTCACACAATTTATCAAGTCATGTAATTTATGGGTCTATTTATTACAATTCATCCCTAAATCATGATCTTAGAATTCTCAACAATTTTAACTGATGTAAGGCTTCAAAGGCAGAAAACCATCTAATCATGAACATGACAAGCCAAGGGTAGGAACCAATTTGAAATGTTATGCTTTTGTAGTGAAACCAGGAAGTGTGAAGAATTTGTAGCAGCATATCTTCTACACTGTAACTCCATCTAAGTAAAAGAACTATAAAGAAACTTCTTCATCTCTCAATCATTTTCATTTTCTCATTATTCTCAACCAAATAGCGCCCATTACCTACATTTGGGCATTAATCTTCAAAGTCAACAAAGAAAATAAAGACCAATGTCAATCCACTAAAACACCACTGAACCTAATCAAAATAACCTTTTTCTTCTTCTTGCATAGGTTACATAGAGGCATAGAAATCGCAAGAATCTATTTTGCATTAAAAATCCATTTTCTAAGAAAATCATACAATTCAAATATCATAAATCCATAGAAGATCAAATTTCTTTCTCCTTCCATCATGTTCCTTTTATAATCAAACAACAAAAATCGAAAAACTAATCTTTCAACATTTCCGTCAAAGCAATCAAATTAAATGCATCAAATACTCGAGAGAGAGAGAGAGAATTGAAAAACCTCGCATTGGCGAGCGTTGCTATGATTGAGCCACTGAAGGAGGCAATCCTGGTGCACAAACTTGATGCTTCCGCTACAGGAACATGGATACCGCAACGGATTCTCGGAATCTCCCGGATTCCGACATATCCGGCACACGTCCTCTTCTTCCTCCTCCTCGTCAAACCTAGACAAACTCTTCTCTCTATCCTCCGCCGCCGCTTGCATGATCGACATCGAGGAAGACGATGACGAAGTTGACGGCCCGGAAGACTCGGTGGACGAGGAGGCGGATGCAGTGGCTCCGCCGAGCGACGATATGGAGACGTCCGTAGCAAACGCGTGCGCTGATTTGACAATATGATATTGAGTTTTTCTGATGATTTATCGATGAATGATTTGATATCTTCGAAATTGAATCGTATATTTGAAGTTGAAAATGTAGAAAGTTGGGTTTGGGTGGGACTTTTGATGTCCGCGTCCCGAATCGTCCTTAGACTCGGAGTCTTATCACGAATTTGTCGATTACTGGAGATCGACGTGGAGGCAAACTATTGGCTTTCTTCTTTGATTATTTTAAAGACCTGGTCAGGTATTAAATACTTACAGCCAGGCATCAAATCTTTAAGCTGTCGGCTCAAATTTTCTAGTTATCAATTAGTATTTTTTTTTTAATTGTTAAAAATAGCTCAAGTTTCTTACAAATTAGTGTGAATGACGTTTAAATTCAAGACTTTTTGAAACATTTCAAATGATTTTATTGATTGAAACAACTAAATCTCTCAATATTAGTTTTAAATAATATATTGAACAATTTTTTATGCTCATTATTTTTACCAATAATTTTATTAAATACGATTACATGAAATATTAATTTTGTATGTTAAAGTTGTGAAAAATTATGTACAACGCTAGTTTACGCAAATTTTAGTTAATATTTTTTTATCCAAATGCATTATGGATAAAAGAGTGGGAGAAATAGTACAACAAACAAATAAAAACTTGTGAAAATATTACATTTATAACATGCATGTGCATATGGTTTTAATAAATAATTGGATACTATTTATTTTATGCATCAAATAATTAAATTAGTATTAATTATTGATACGCCACGCGTGCAATAAATGCAAGCAAACTCTTCTCATAATATAATATAATATAATATAATTAATTCCATTTTAAAATTGGAAACTAACAATTACAAATAATCGTGCAAATTATCCTCGTAGATTTATAAGATAATACAACTGTTATAATATTAATATATACTTCCGTTTTAAATACGGAGCTTTCATTTTCAAACGATTCATTGAATTTAAATAAGTAAAATTTAGACATTGACAATCTAATTTTAATTTAGTCTTAGACAATATCAATGTTGTAAAAAATAACATTTTAAAAAAATTATTACTTTTATTTTTTAATATTCTATAGATAATTAAAAAATATAAATCGCATTTAAATGTTTAAAATTTGATTTCAATAACATTTTAATCCTACTAACTTGAAAGATATTCATTTTTATCTTAATTTTTTATTTTAAATATTTTTTTAGTATTTCACTATAAAAGTTAATTCTACTATCATCTTAATCACAAAATTTAAATATGATAATATGCCAAAAAAAATATCAAAAATTAGTAGATAACATAAAAGTTAATATTTTTAACTTAATAAAATTAAAATATTTATTTTTAATTTAACCTAAGGGGTGTAATTTGATGATTTTATTACGATATGACGGCTGTTTTCGTATATACCTGCCTCTTGTTCGAATTTGTAAAAGTGTATTTTTTATAAGAGTTTGGTACAGTTAGAGTTTTACCTCGTATTTGATATTACTGCAGAGTAATTCCTATATATACGTCTTAATTAATTTAAGATAGGCGCTGTGTAATTTATAAACACGTATTTTAAAGGATAGGTGTCTGATTTCGTGTATAATCGCTTCAATGATAATTGAGTAAAGGAATTTTTTTGTATTTAAAAAAAATTAAAATATTTTTAAATAAATCTTGGACATTTAAATCTCTTCTTCCCATAATATCACCTTCCACTTTCCAAAATTTGATGGTTTAATAAAATATTACCGTCCTCAGTGTATTTTTTATTTTTTTAAACACGTGAATCGTCCGCGCTGACTAACAATTGAAATATAATGAAATACATGTTTTGATCGTAACAATTAGTCAAAAAGTAATAAAATGCAGGAATCCCTCGTCAAAATCTGACAGAATAATCATTTTTAATAATATTTTATCTTTCAAATTCACTTTTCAACTTAATTAATTTTGTATAATCAAGAATAATTAGTAAAGTTATTAATCATCTCTAATTTGAAACAAATAGGCTATAAAAGATCACTTAGGCGTGGATATAAAATATCTTAAAAACAAGAATTAATATAATCTAAATTGTTTAAAAATATTTATTATTATTGTATTTTAATTTCATATTAAAAAAATAAATAAACATTTTTACTTACGCACTTAATAATTGCTAACTCACTTATATTTGATCACTAACAATTTCAATTTTCATTCTACGAGATTATTAATAATATTATAAATATAAATTTTAGTACAAATAATGTGTAAAGTTATATTATTATTATTATTAAAAAAAATAGAATGTATGATAATTATATATGCACAAAAAATTTGTATTTTTAATATTATTATTTATAAAAAAAAATGTTACCATTCCAATTAAAAACGTATTCTTAATCAAACCAATTTAAATTTTATTCTATTTACATAAGTGGTTTCTGGAATTTGTCCTAAAAACCACGCATTTGCACATGAAAAGATAAAAAGCAAAAAAGTGGAGGGAAACTGAAACCTGAAAACGACAAGCCAACCCAGTCATCACAGCTTCATAGAAACCAGCTTCGTTCTTCTCATTCCGCCACAAAAAGCAATTTTTGGACCAAGCTTTCATTTATTGTCTCTTCTTCACAGACACAAAATCCACAAAACTCATCTAGTTCGTAAAGTCGTCAGTCTCTGCTCTGAAATTAATTCTTCCTACTTTTTCTCTGCTTTGTTTTCTCTGATGGGGTTCCTGGGAAAATACTCTGATCAGCCAGAGCCACTGACGCCGGCCGGCCGACTCTTCCTACAGGAACAAATGAACACGATCGTCCACTGCGTCGTCGGTTTCAAACACCCCATCGACATAACCAAGTCAAAGGACGCAATCAGAAACTCTATTATGCTTCAGCACCCCAGATTCTGCAGCCTCTTGGTTAGAGACCGTCACGGGCTCGAGTACTGGAAGAAAACCGAGATCAACATCGACCGTCACTTCATCGTCGTCGAAGGCAGTGAGACGGATAGGGCCAACGTTGACGATTCAAAAGCTGTGAATGATTACTTAGCTGACTTGGCGGTTAGTACTCCGTTAAGTGAGGATAAACCCTTGTGGGAAATTCATGTTTTGATGGCTCAGAAGTGTGCTGTGTTTAGAATTCATCATGCTTTGGGTGATGGGATTTCGTTGATGTCCATGTTGATGGCGGGATGCCGGAGGGCGGATGATACGGAGGCGTTGCCGACGGTAGGTGTGACCGCAAACCGGAAGGAAAGTGATGGCTCTGGAGGGAATTTGATAGGGGTTTTGTGGAGGTTTATGAAGATGATTTTGTTTAGTTTGGTCTTTATTGTTGAATTTGTGTTGAGTTTTTGGTTTTGTGATCGGAAGACGGCTATTAGCGGCGGCGATGGGGTGGAGTTATGGCCCAGAAAACTAGCAACTGCCAGATTCTTGTTGCAAGACATGAAAGCAGTGAAAGAAGCCGTTGCTGGTGCGGTAAGCAAATACTTACAGATCGATTCATCGTTTTTTTTTTTTAATATAAAGTGAAATTGCATGATTATGGCATTACATACAACATTATAAAACACATTAATTAATTATTGTTTATCACTTTTTTCTTTTTTAACACAGAGATAAGAAATACATATTAGTAATTAAAAGCCTATTTTTGTCTTTATATATCAAAATGTCAAAAACACAATTTTTATGGTCTTGCAGTTAAAAAAGGTTTAACAAATTAGGATAGTTATAAATTGATAAAAAACTATTATTAGTTTATAGAACGAATGTCAAATGATGATTATTGTAAAAAAATTTACTTGATTAAGAAAGAGTGAAATACGTTGTTTAAATAACATAAAAACATACTGTCAAATCTAGCTTCTTGTTGATTGGTATGGGATTAGGACATAAATTTAGCTTAATAATTTTTATTTTTAAATTAAAAGTTGGATTAATTAAAAAATTCTTTAATTAATTGGATACACATTTTAGTTGAGAAAGGAAATGGTAAGACTTTAATTGGTAGATATCAAAGCTTGCAATTTGCAACAAAGAGACATGTTTAGTTCAGTCTCCAATCTACGTCTGATGTTTCATAAAATGAAAGACGACAAAAGAGGAATCAAAATAATTATAAAAAAAAATAAAAAGAAGTTGAAGAAGAAGGAGACTGGGTGGCCCGATGCTGTTGTGATTATGGATCCCCTTCGGCTGGCAGAGTCAGATCAATTGTAATGGGAGTTGGTTTTGACGGTTTTCTAGTACAAATTTTTCTTGCTTTCTTTAGTGATTATGAAAAATAGATTTTTCTCCAATAAATTTTTTGGGTCCAATTTCTAACTTATTTTGTGATTTTTCTAATTTGCATTGTTTTGTCGGTAAACTGTTGATTTTGAGATATTAAAATAATATTTTAAATTAATTATGCCCATTATTTAACACAATTAATACAATTTTTCTACAATAGTAAAGTATTAGATGAGATTTGAAACTTTTTGAATTTAGGAACAGAGTTTTTGATTTCTTTAAAAAGCATCAATCTATGGAGTAATATTAAGAATTTAAAATTGTATTATAAAATTTTTTATTATTTAAAATTTTTTATTTTATTATGTTCAGATATTACAGTGACTTATTACTACTAAACTATAGATTTTGAAATCTCTACCCTAACGCTATATGTGATTAGATATTAGGTTTACCTTTGGAGAATTTCTTTTAAAGGTTATTTTATGGGGCCTATATATTTTTTTTTTTTGGTCAGCCGATCTCTTTAGTAGTTTTGTTTAGCTAAATTGTAAATCCTAAACTTTGACACCAACTAATACCATATTAAAGTTAAATATATTTTATAAAAACTTGAAATATTTGTATTAAGCGCGTCTAAGATAGCAATAGTAATACTTGCTCATTTTCCCTACATTTGCAACAATAATCGCTATTATTCTTATTATTATTTTGTAACAAATAACCATGCAGACGATTAATGATGTTCTGTTTGGGGTGATATCATCTGGTTTATCAAGATACTTGGAGCACCGATCTACAAATGGTAATTAATTCGTTTTGATTGTAACGCACCTACAGTTCTAGACATTTATCAACGACATAGTAATTGGTCTGCAATTCAATTTCTCTTGTGAACAGATTTGAAAAATGGACTTCGATTAACAGGTGTAGCCATGGTTAATCTAAGAAAACAACCAGGATTACAGGTAATAAAATAACATTAATTGCTGCCACATATTCGTTAACAGTTATAATTTGTATATTTGCTTGTTCCAATGACTGGCAATGATTGGTTTTGTTCAGGATTTATCCAGTTTGATGGAAAGCAATTCAGGATCACGATGGGGAAACAGATTTGGCATGCTTCTGCTGCCTGTTTATTATCACAGTGCTGGAGCTGATCCCATAGCTTATTTAAGAAGAGCCAAATCAATGATTGACAGAAAGAAACTCTCCCTGGAGGCTCATTTCTCATACAAAATCGGAGATTTCGTATTGTCCTGGTTTGGTGCAAAGGTGAAAAATAAAATTCAAACCTATTGATCATTCAACACTAGTACATAAGAAGTAATTTTTACCATTCTCTGTGGGTTTATAATATTTTTCTATATTGTAGGTTGCCTGCATGCTTAATTACAGGATTGTTTGTAATACAACCTTCACAATCTCAAATGTTGTTGGCCCTAGAGAGGAGATTACCCTTGCTGGAAATCCTGTCACTTATCTCAGGGCAAATACTACTAGCATTCCCCATGTATGTAACTATGATACATTCGACTTTATCGTATAATCTTTCGAATTCCAGTTGTATTGCATGTTATATGTTATATTAACTTATTGTAAGTTTTTTTTTTCCTTTTATTTGTGCAGGCGATTACAATGCACATGGTGAGCTATGCTGGAAGAGTTGACATGCAAGTCCTGGTTGCCAAAGACATCATTCCTGACCCAGAATTTCTTGTAAAGTGCTTTGAAGATGAATTGCTTGCAATGAAAGAAGCAGCTCTTACTGTCAACAAATTAGAGAATTAGAAATTATTGATTTGATTTTTAAATCGTAGAATATTAGCTCAGTCCCACAACAAAATTATTACTATTATATAAAGGAGAGTTCAGTTACATTTTGACAGAAGAAAATTATTCGGACTCATCTCTTTTTGTTGTAAACTCAGTGTATATTTGATTTGCTCCCATTTTTTATTATTCTACTTATAAGTTAAAAAAGGTAGATTCTGTATTTTTAGAAATTATTCGTCAGTTAAATTTTTTTTGAGATAATACAAAAGTTTAATAGGAAATTGGTGCTTATTTGATTGTTTGGAAATCGTTTCTAAAGGATCTCTGCCATCATTTTAAGATTAAAAAAAATTACTATTTATAGTATTAATTCAAAAATAATTATATAATAAAATTTTATTAAAAAATTATTCATATTACTATTTTGGAACAAAATTATCGTTGGTGACTATTTTTTAATTATGTACAGAATAATTTTATTATTTCCCCTTTATATTAAATTCTCTAAATCTTACATTATTTTCATAGATTTTTTATAAAAATGTCTTAAAGTCCATATTTTTGTAGAAAGGTTAACATTTTATATTTATTTATTGTAATATTATAAAGAAATAGAATATATATAAAGTTGAAAAAATTCTAAAAATTGAGAATCCTTCGTACTAATTTATAGAATTGTTTCTTTATACTCTAAAATTGATACGGACTATAGAGTATGAATCATGTTATAAAGATTTCATACTCGAAAATCTGAAGTTGCCATTTTCTAAATTTATTTCTCTCAATAACAATTTGCTCTTTATTTAAAATTATAAAAAATTTAAAAATTTGCTATTCCTAATATTTGGGCTCATCCTCAAAAGTACGAGACATCAAACCCTTAGCTCACTTTATAAAAATAAAGTCTTTATGATTTAGTATATTGGGCCAATTTAGGCATGCATAATAGTCGTGTTAGACCGAGATCATAGGTAGAATCAAACCGGACTAAGTTTGCAGAGCTTATATTTATTATTTAAATAATAATAATTTTAAATTATTATTTTAATAATTTTATATTTAAAAATTAACATTTAAATAATAAATATATAATATAATAATGGCACCTCTTAAGCATGGTTCTATGATGGGCCCGTGCCAAGTGCAGCCTGACTTTTACTCTTTACGGGCAGGGCTGATACTGTTCACATGCCGGGCCAGATCCGTTTGCCACCGATACTCGAAGGTAACTAAAATGAAAACCCAACTAATATGAAAGCAACGAATGGCGGTGGTTGTGCAATGGACGTTCGATTCTCATCCTGTGTGACACTTGAGAAATAGCGAAACACCGGGCCTTAAGTTGAGTCGTTGCAGACGGCAGAAGGCAGCGCAATGAAGATGGGTTTAGGGGGGTGATGCACAGAGCTCCCTGTGCTACTGTACTCCCTCCTCGACATGTCAGAGCTGGCTCCATTAGATGCTCTTTCTCTTCTGGTAACTTCATATCTTTCATTATCAACTCTGTCGTTTCTTCGTGACTCATCTTGTTTTCATTTTACTCAAAATGAACATTTATTTAATTGGTTGTTTGATGTTTACAGGCGAGTAATTTGTTATATTTTTATAGTTAGAATTTAAGACTTTTCTATTATGAATTGGGTTATATGTAACAAGTGTTTAGTGGTGGTTCATGTTAGTTGTGGAAACGTTAAACCCGTTTGCATTTTAAATCACTTGTTTTGCCCTTGAAATTTTCAACCTTGGGCGAGATGGTGGTGGGATTGTTTAGCTTCGAGTGTAATTTCTATAGAAGATGAAATCGGTGATACATAACTAAGACCTGGTTCATATCATGCATAACTAGAATATAATTTCTGATAATTGGAACCTCGTCTTGTAGTTTTAATCCGAAGTTTTGGTGGTTCATCCAAATGAGACCTTTTTTCTTGGAGTAGTTTTCAACTAGGGATGTCAGACAGTTTACTCATGAAAATGCAGGCCATGTATCATTCGTCAAAACATAGCAGCAACGATCCTCCTGAGCGTCTTGATGAGTTGCTAAAAGTGCTTCAGACTAGAGGTGGGAAATGCGTAGCATAACCCTCACGAGTTATCTTCTATATTGGTCATATGGTGTTTGCTATGTTATAATTTTCCAACTATGTTTTTCATCTGGAATTTGATTAGGATTGAACATGTATGGTTTGGTGAGTCGTTTGATAAAAATCCAGAGCACTCGATATGCACAAGCAACATGATTTTTATTGTGATAAATTTATCTTTTTTCTAGTATTTATCAAAATGATCTGGTAACATTGTGATTTTTCTGATATACATGCTTCTATATTTTAACATAAATATAAACAAGTAAATACATGCATACCCATTTCCGAAAACAATAAATGTATACGATTGATGTTGTGCAACATCAGGAATGACTCAAATTATTTCTCTATTTCCTTAATTCAAATTATATTTCAGTTAAAAGGATCATCTTTCACATTCTTTTGAACTTGAATAGAAATGTTTAGTTTATGTTATTATTGCGTAGTTGATGAAAATGTCAAGTACCCATCAGATCTGTACCAGTTATATCTTTTGAGCTCGGAAGTGTCTGTCTCGTTATATAAGCCCTCAAATTTTAGCTAGTCTTGTAAAAATGTCTCAAGTATTTTAAATTTTTATCATCACCTTGACTTTTACTTTGGGATCCTCATTTCAATTTTATATATGATTGAGCTAATTTTATTTTTCTGCTATAAGTTTTTTCTTTCTTCTTTTTTTTTTTTTTCAATGTTTTACTGTCACAACACAACCTATTTTCAATTGCAAAAATTTGGAGCTCGCTTCTTGCTCACTATCATGTGTGTTTCTGAACAAGTATTTTGTTTTTTTACTTGATTACAGGTGACACCATTGTTTCTCCAGGATCCAGGCAAGGCCTTATTACCCTTGCTATTCCTCTTTCAGAAAATCTCTCGGGTTTAATAATTATTTGGATATAGCGTACAAGGTATAAGTAGTTCATGGTGAACAAAATTTCAATGGGAAGTTTATAATGCGACTGGGTATATCTGTATTTATTGACAATCGGTACTGTAACAGCATTGTAAGATTAGCTGAGTTTTTATCCTTAGTTTGAGTTTTTGGGTCTTCCAAGGCTGCCATTGAATTCTTTTCCACTGCAATGTTAAATGGAAGGTTTCAGCTTTTGTGACCATGGAGTCTATACAAAGAAGGACCTCTTTCCTGGATTTGGACGGCCTTTTGTATTTAATGCAGAGATTTTGCAGATGTTAGTGGAAAAATCTCTTAAGTACTTTCATCTAATATTTGAAGATGCATTGCATTTTATAATGTCTAAACAGAAATTTTAAATCTACCTGTAGAGTAGGGCATATCTCAGAAGCTAAAGATTCTGCAAGGGTAGCCATGAAATCACCATGGTGGACATTAGGCTATGCATACCAGGCCCGGAGACATTTCTTTCACATTTTATCCTTTAGTTTTCTCTTTATTATGTGGTGATGCTTGCTGTCCTTGACCAGAAAGTTGCCAGCATTGCACAATGGGAGGATGAGCAAATTAAGTACATCAAGGAGAAGGTTACAGAAGAGGGTAGGCAAGAAGATCCGAAGAAGGGAAAGGCATTTCCAGGTATTATTGTGGTAGAGTTTGTTTATCTAATTTCTAAAGGGAACTAAAGAAAAACTAGTGTATAAATTAGGGTTCTAAACAAGCAATTGTCAAATGTTCACTCTGATTTCTCCAAGCAGATTGCGTTGCATTAGGCTGCTTTTCTGCTGGATTTGGCTACTGTTGAAGGAACCTGGCCTGACTATCTAGAGCACATTGCTGAATGTTATAAGGAGGTTGGACTTGACGAAATTGCAGATTTATCTTGTATACGGATTGAAAACCAATATTGGTGAACAGCGGTAAAAGAAATGGCTTCTGTTTTTGAGACTGAATTTCTTTCGGCTGGCTTTCAGAAAAAGTTAAAGGGAGATCTATAGAGACAGTCTGTATTCTCTTTGTTAGGCGTCTGTTTCAATGTTCTTGTTAACTATATAATATGCGAAATATATAATTCAACAGGTTGATTATGGGATAAGTAAGGGAAGTTCATTTTCCATGTTTCCATAAAATTAGGCATTGTCCCGAGGCAATTATGACTGGTTTGTTGTCAATTTTTAACAAGGTTGACGTGTTTGACATTCCAATGGTGCACAATTAAACTATTAAACAAGTACACCATTACGAATTTAGAAGCTGCAACTACCAAAACCAGATGCTTTATTGGAGTCCAAAAAATGATGTCATCTCTTCCCCTCAAATGGCATGCCACGATTGCAATCTAATTCTCTCAAAATGTTAACCCTCTGCGGCCATCTTTCAATCCATAAGTTAGTAGTCTCAAACGATCAAAACCCAGAATGTATTCACATAAGCAAAACTTGAGATTAACTATACAACTCTGCAGATCTCTCTCCTTATAATGGAAGTAAAGCAGTCAAGTCAAACCTTCACCATATCCAATCATCAAGGAGGAAAACATAAACAACAAAAAACAATCAAAGCATGGAAATGGCAGGAAATTGCTTGAACGAGTACGCGTTACTTCTACAACCAGAGCAGCAGGAGGTTCTCTTTCAGCTTTCTTGGCTTGTTTATCATCTGTTTTCAAACTTTTGGTAAATATCGAGAATTCTTACTGTTCCCTTTCTTCCTCCTCAGCAGTAGTTTCATTAGAAAACCAACTCCTCGTTTTTTAGTGGGAACCATGGCCAGAGATCCAGCTGCAGTATTACCGGTTTTATTGTTTGGAGAAAAATGTGCTTCTGGAGTTTCAATCAGGGTACTTGGAACATCTTCAACATCGGTGTGATGAAGTGATGGTTTTGGTGCATCTTTGATGTTTAAAGTTACTTTACTGTTGGAAGACTTGACAAGATCTGCTTTGGTGCTATCTTCAGCTAGCATTTGATCACGTAAGGAGAAGTGCTTGTTCAACTGCTTGTTATTGATAGTTGTTGTTGTAGGATTGGCGGAAGACAAAACCTTATCAAAAAGTACTGCTTCTCGTGGTGAAGCCAGTGCCTTCAGCTGTTTTCCAAGATTTAGAATGGTTTCTTGGCACTCTGCTAGCTTTACAGACGCTGCTGTGATTTCCCAACCCTGCATAATTAAACAGATCATACTTGTCAATGCATTCCCCAACTACTGCTTTCCTTTTTCTGTTGCAAAAATGGTTCACTGCTTAAAAGATTTTGCATTTGCAAAGATCGAAATATTAAATTTGTAAGGTTCATTATCTATCATTTTGATGTTTAAAATAATCTAGCTACAAATATTAGAAGCCAGGACATATTATGAGCACAAATTATGGAATGGAAGTTATCCAATTCCGTGAAACTAAGGTCAATTCATCAGATATAGTGTTACTATTCAGATACAGCTTTTGTGAAGGTTTAATGTGTAGACTAATAGATTAACAAGTCTGCTCCATCAACAAACACAATATGATAACAACAGACAATAAACATTTACTTACATTCTGGGATTGCTTTCCATTCTGATTTACGCCATACTTCGGTGGTTCCTTCTTTGCAACACTTGAATTAACATGATAAGAAAAGTCAGAACTTTTCTTTCAACCAAGAAACTTTTTTGTCGAGGTACTTCAATAGAAAAAAACTAAAAATCAGGTTTACCTCTCTAACTGGAGCTGAAGCTCAAGACATGTTGCTTCTAGTTCTTCACAACAGTTATTTTTACACTCCAATTCAACTTCCAAAGATGAGTACTTCTGGAATACCTCATTCAGTTTAGCTTTGGTAACTGCAAGCTGGGTATCAAGATTTTCGTTCATTGGCTTTTTATTTTCAATCTGATCCTCAATAATTTCATTTGATTCTTTCAAAGTTTTCACTTCTGTTTCTAAGCTTCCAATATGTTCTTTTGATTCACAAAGTTGTTCCATCAGGACCTTGTTCTCATCAGTTGCCGACTCCAGCCTGGCCTCCATACTCTTCACCTCATCTTTTAGTCTCCCGTTTTCCTCATGAAGATTAACATGAATACACTGTTTTTGGAATGAAATATTTTGGTCAGGAAAATGAGTAGCTGAGCACAAACGTAAACATCGTTCTTCGGGGACATGGACTGTGTTTGAACCCCCGAGTAAACCATCTACTTCAACTCCAAATTCATTTCCACTAGGTGATTCATTCCAACCAAAATGCTTCTTTATTTTGTTCCTTGTATTTGAAGCATCTTTGGGGGCAATACAGTTGTTCATAATCCAGTATAAAGCATATGAGAGTTCTGCAACAAATTTATGAAGATCAGCCGTTCCACTCAATAGATCATTACAAGCACCCACAAACTTTTGCAA